>KZ808516.1:98443-114697 GCA_000696205.2 Oncopeltus fasciatus | reverse complement strand
TGGGGGGTGGGTCTTATGAAATGGAATTTCCCGATAACTGGGGGGTGGGTGGGGGTGGAGGATTGAGAAATGTGAGCGGACACCACCTGCTGGAGACTTATCTCAGAGTCGCTACCCCCTTCATTTAGGACACCAATCGAGGATTTCTTATTGCCCTTATTAGTGTTAGTAGGAATGACGTCATTAGGTAGGAAAACCTCTTATTTCACGCAATTGAAACTCTTTCAAATCTTCCCAAGAAATTTCCCTAATTCTTAGCATTATTATCTTATCTTATATATTATATTATTTTTATCTTATCTTATATATTAGCATTAATTCTAAGAATTAACTTTTTTTTAAATGGTCTTACGTTTCAATAAGCGACTGAGTTAAGTGAATATATGTGCTTCGATAAAGTACAAATATTTTTTATTTAGTTAGCATTTATTTAATCAAAATTTTCCAGTACTTTCAATCTTATTTTCTCCCTATAGTTGATTATATCTATCTATCCCATTTTTACTTTTAAGGCGTTTCTTAGCTTATGAGTTAAAGAGTTTGATTTCCTGTCTAAGGAAAAACTACAGAATCACTTTAAAATGTTCGAACCGAAATGCGTAAAACTTGCAGTTGATGCCGAATATTGAACATAAAATATTTCTTCCGAATATATGAAAGTTCATAAATATTTCTGATTTTTTAAAAAAAATTTTTAGAAAACTGAAATTGACTTTAACAGGTAAACATTTTGCAAAGAACAAATATTCCCTTACAAGTCTCTTTAAGAATCTGTTTAAGTCATTTGAGATACCTTCATAAGAATTTTACGTAAACATTATATACAGCAAAAATTAAAGAAATTCTAGAATTTATCATGTTCAAGAAATATTTTGACACTAATTATTTGGAAGATATTATATTTTAAATCTTAGACTTCCTCAAAGCTCTTACTCTCCCACATTCCACTTTAGCCCAAAATAAATTTATTCTAGCGTCTGAAACAGAATGATCTAATACTAAATTTAGTTTATATAATGTGACACTTTATGAATGTAAGAATATTTTGTCACATTATTCTACATTTTAAAGAAATCACGCTAACATTTTTTGAGCATACATAAAAATATTAGAACGATTTAATAGAGTAATTTTTTCTAAACATACCCTCCCCCTATCACTGATTTGAAACACTTTTAAAAAATAAAAACTTTTATTCGTTACATTTTATTATTTAAACGTCTTTTATTTTTATAGCATAGTATACACAAACAAAGACACAAATACATATATACAAAAAAAAATTAAATAAACCATAAAATATCATACCCAAGGGTTTGAAAAAAAAAAGCTCAAATACCGAATTTGGTTTCTTATTCTTAAAAATTAAAACGCTAAAGCGTGTAAAGACAAATATTTACGTATAATTATGAATGGATGTTATTAGCTTCTCTAATAAAGGATGGGTGAAATTGCGTTAAAGGATCAGCGCTTTATTTACTTAATCGATAATATTGTAAAAAGGAATTTTAAATTGTTTTAATTTTAGAATTACGAACAATATTTGATTTTTAATGAATTTTATTTGATACAAAAATTATAAATTAACTACTTTACTTCCAATAATATAATTGTAAAAACAAAAATATGAAATACAAATAATGTTATAAGAACAACTTTACGAGACAATATAGCTAGTTGAATTCCTTACGATCTGAGGGATGTCTGTACCTCTGGAGCAGGGCTCGAGCTTGCCGCTAAGCTTTTATGAGGTTTTTATTGGAATCAGGGAGGGGCTCAGCTGAATTTACAGTGTAGCAGGTGCTGGTGGGTTTTAAGTTAGCCTTCCAAAGACATTGCTGAATCTTTATAGTAAAGAACTGGACTCCAGCTCTTCAGAGGTTTTTAAGAAGATTCCGGGGTCAAGTGACTCTTCTAGGAGTTTCTGCTTCTCTGAAATTTCTGAAATAATCCTATTTCCCAAACCCGGTAAGACTTCTTTAAAACTACTCTGCCCTTCATCACGTCTTTAATATTCCTTTCGTCAAAGACCTTGTCTCCACCCGCTTTAAGCTTTTCCATAGTAAACTCCAATTTCATTCTAATCCATTTGCCCAATCCCTGTCGTCGGACTCCAATCGTCACAATCCTCCCCGGCGACTAAAACGACCTCCTGGGCCTTATTGCCTAAACTTATTAGGAGTGGGGTCGATGAGTCCTCCCTGCACAGTGATGACCATTTATTTATTGTTAATTTTATTTTTATTTTATTATATTTTTTCTTTCTTTTATTTTATTTATATTATTTTTATATATGTACATTTATTTTAAGTCNTATATATATATATTAGTGGAATACATACACACTTACACGAACTATCTATACTTCCGATCATCCCTCAGTATGTGATAATCTGCTGGTCCATAGATACGAGTATATACTCAGATTCGTCTGCTAATCGTATACCACCCAAATATTCAGCAGTATACATTCTTCGTGCCCTTTGGATATTATATTGATACAAGTATATTTTACTTATTCTTTACTATGTTTTTTCTACAAGACCAGTTGATACAGTTGATAAATTTATTTATATAATAAACCAGTATCTTTTTTTTTTGTAATAAATATTTATGAATATAGGTAAAAAAAAAATAAATAAAAGGAGGTATATTGATAAAGAATATTTTACTTATTCTATCCCTGGTATATCTATTCTTATTCTACAGTACTATCTTTACGTTAGTCTGCTTTTTCTCCTACCAAAACTTAAATGTTCATCCATTTTCACTCTTCAGTCATTATATAGGTATGCTTTTATATATGCTTCATACAAATTCAATACAGTAACACATACAACTTAAAAAAATAGGTGGGAATTGGAAGAGAATCAATATTACCTGAGGGGTCAAGTACAAAAATATGAAATAAACTTTCTAAAAGAAATAATTTAAAACTATGGAAAAGTGCTTAAGAAAATGCACATATTTTAGATGGCAGATTGGACAGAAAATGTTAAAGTGAATCGGAAGACGAGCAAGAAAAAAAAGCTCAAAACTTGGAATAACATAGACAAAATATACAAAGCTTATTAAAGCTTTAAATGGCAGAATTATTATATTTATTATATTTATCACAAAAGTTATGAGTGTTTAACATGAGTGTATATCCTCATCTGTGATTTTGTAGTACATAAAGATACGTTATACTGAAGTGTATCATCAATATTGTGCACGAAGTACTAATTATACCCTAAATCCTATTCAAAGACTGGGCGAAATTTGACTAGAGTCAAATAATCGTTGAATATAGAAGTTACTCATCCTTGTTTGCCGATAAAAACGTACATTCATGAATTATTCAATTACACATTCCATCTGACAATATAGGGGGTTTATTTTTGTATTCAATGCAAGCCTTTGAATACCATCAGAAATCAGCCGGCAGGTCTGGTAATCAAACCAAATGGCGAAATGTATTAGATATGAATTTGACAAAACCTTTGTTCATCATTATTTTTCATTGATTAACTGATTGGCAAACATACACATACACACACTCGGAATGAACAACACTCAATGGAATGTTTCCGTCTGATAAAATACTTAATAAGAAGTGCCATGTAATCAAGGTATAACTTTGTACTAAGCTTCCAATTCTATTTAATAGTAATTTGGATTTATTTACTACTACAAATATTTCAAAATCGTTAAAATATTCCATAATTGATACAATGTTAATAAATAATACAACTTATCAACATTTACAGCATTATTGCCAAAGAAACCTTTTTAAAATTTTCGTAAAACAACAAAGACATTATTTAGTTCACTTCATTGAACAAATAAAGAAATAAAGCTATATATATATATATATATATATATATATATATATTAACACGCAGCCGCGATGAATATATGGTAAATCTCATTAAACTTGAGCATAAATAGAATACGCACAAAGAATAGTAAATTTTTGAGGAAAAAAAAAGTCGCTCTTCCACAGATTGAAGAAGAAATAAAACCAATTTAGATTTAATTTTAATAGTTTAATTTAAATGATTGTATACTCAGTTAATTTCAGTTCCTCATTTAGGAAAAACTTTTATGAAAATTAAATATTTTTAAAAATAATTAAAGTAATATGTTTCAACTCACTCCATCAAGTAAAGGAATACATAAAATATGCAACATTAAAGCTAGAGATACATATAGGACAAGAGTAATGTTAAAAAACTTGATTGAACAATTAATTGTTAATTAAATTTGCTTGCAAGTCGCAATATCGTTACTGTCAATTAAGGGTATATTATTGGATAATTTAAAAAAAAAAAGGAAGTTAAATCTGCTAAAATTGTAGTAGATCCTACCTGAAAATGTGAAAAGGGTATTAGGGCGAATTTTATCATTATTTACAAGGGAAAGTTTCCTGCTGGAACAAAGCTTTTCCATTAGCGATCANAGAACATCTTATTTACATTTATTAAATAATTATGCTTAATTAAAATAGTTAATATAGCACAATTCCTCTATAATCACATGTAATTTTTTTCTTATAAATGAAAAAACAGATTTCCCCAATCAGGTTTTTATATGAAAGAATTGTTTTAGGAAATTCGGCCAATAAGTGGGAAAAGGACAGAGACTTATACCCATTCATGAATAGTGCGCTTTGCTTGAGGGTTGAAGGGAAGCACAACAAGGGGTGGGTGGGTCTGAGGTGGGTGGGGGTGGGGAGGGGGTTGAAAGAGCGCAAAGAGGAATGAGGTGAGCGCACCGAAGAGGACACTAAAGGAAACGCTTGAGCGACCGAGGGGAGAGTTGGATTCTGCTTCTCACCAACAATTTAAGAGGATTGTCTTGAAAAAGAAAAACAATTCCAACGGGGAAAAACAAAATGTTTTATTAGAGCTTTAGAGCTGTAGGGGCTGTAACGTGAAGCTAAGTGTCCTCTACAATTAAAGTAAAGATATAAATGTCCTGTGTTTAGCGATATGTCCCTGAGAATTATACACCTAATCCAAACATAATATAAATCTGCAAATGAATTTTTATTGAAATTAGTATTTTTTCTTTAAAACAATTTAAATCATGAACAGCATGTATACGAGGTCAGTTTAAAATAACGAGTAATACATGTTTTTCTGAAATTTTATGAAAATTAAATATTTTTAAAAATAATTAAAGTAATATGTTTCAACTCACTCCATCAAGTAAAGGAATACATAAAATATGCAACATTAAAGCTAGAGATACATATAGGACAAGAGTAATGTTAAAAAACTTGATTGAACAATTAATTGTTAATTAAATTTGCTTGCAAGTCGCAATATCGTTACTGTCAATTAAGGGTATATTATTGGATAATTTAAAAAAAAAAAGGAAGTTAAATCTGCTAAAATTGTAGTAGATCCTACCTGAAAATGTGAAAAGGGTATTAGGGCGAATTTTATCATTATTTACAAGGGAAAGTTTCCTGCTGGAACAAAGCTTTTCCATTAGCGATCAAGGGAAGAAAAACGACCTGGAAGGTATAACAATGTAGAGGTCACAGCTTCACAATATTCAATTTGTTTCTAGGGGAAGCGTTCCTTGGAGGTAATTCTAGCTTCTCCTGGCGGATTTTGTCTCTGAAGGAAGCAAGTCTCTGGAACAAGAAGAGTGTTCCCGAATCACGGGACGCAGTACATTCAACTTAATCAATATGCTATATTATTTACTTGCATACGTATTGATTAAGTTCTATACTATACGTCAATACAGATATTGTTATATATTGCTAAGTAGACTCAAGATTACATATATTGCACACATCCAATTCAAAGTAGGAGCGATTTCCTTTGGTTCTGGTGTACAGGAACCCTCATAAGTTTAATGTAACCAGATTCAAAGATTATATCATTTTGAATTATCTATAGATAATATATAAATATTATTTATTTTGTGGTCTTTAATCCCACGTAAATTTAGATAATTTTTAGTGCAAGGGAACAGAATAAAAAATCTAACTGTCCCAGCCAGGACTCGAACCTGGATCCCCTGCTATCCGGGCCGGTGCATTTNTATTTATCTATTTTTTATTCTAACAAAGCATCTTTTATTAAAGTGATCAAGAAGGAAAAGCCATAAAAAAAACCATTATATCAACTAGAAAAAACTTAATTAAATTAACAAATTAAAAAATAAATATATAAATATCAACTATTAATATAATATCAAGCTTTATTTTATCAAAGATATCCTTAATTAAAGAAAAATTTTCTCACTTTTCATAATCTTACAGTGACATCCTTTCGGGCTGAATATTTAGTCAAAAATATAATTATATTTTTAGGAAAAGATGTCCTTCCCTCAGGAAATCTATAAATGAATTTCTCAGATTGCTATATTTGATCATTTTATATTATCAAACCACCACTCTTATTTTTTTTTTTTTTAACTGTGGTCATTAGCGCTCACTCTTAATGTTTAATTTTATAAATATTATTTATTTTGTGGTCTTTAATCCCACGAGTCCTGGCTGGGACAGTTAGATTTTTTATTCTGTTCCCTTGCACTAAAAATTATATAGATAATATACATTTTTTAATACTGCTAATGACCATCAAAATAGATAAAACTCAAAAATAAAAAGTTTTGCGATAAGCTGAAGAAGGGAGAGAAAATTGAGGATTACCTTCGTCAATCCTCAATTAAACATGCCTGAAATGATATGGCTACACTAGTGGGCCTTTATTAAGAGGCTACCGTAATACTTGTACGGCTGGTGACCGGTTGAGCTAACCCCAACATAATTAGAAGAGCATATGATTAACATTGACGATGAGAGCTTGGGGTGTACATTGATTGTCCCTTGATGAGTTGTGTTTATCCACCTTCCAAAGTGTGGGAGAAAATCTGAATGTGGCGAATGCAGCCTGTACTAGCTGCTTTCCAAGTCAGATTTATTGCTGTCATTGTAACTCAAAACGTAGGCATGAATGAATAAAATCTTTTCTGAATGAATGTATTGGGAGATGATTTGACTGCTTATATTCTACAGAGATTTGTTTCCACCCAGTGACAGTGGATTCTCGTAGAATCGATTGACACATGAATAAAAAAAAAAAAAAAAAAAGCTGCTGGTGTAACAAAGTTCTTCGCTTCTGTCACAAATTTCAATCACAAGGCCCTGCATGTTAAATGAAAATGTAATAAACAACTTATTAAAATAGACTTTCTATCCAACATCGGATTAGGCATTTATCGACTATGAGTTGTCAGCGATTTCGGTTTTTACTGTAGATCTTGGAAATCATGGTAAGGAATGCGGTAGGAAGGTTATAGATAATCATCCCCATATTCTGGAAATATTTGAAAGTTTATAAAAAGAAATCAATCAAGTTTTTGGAAAATTTTGACAACTTTTAAAAAGGTTGAAACCTCCAGAGAAAGTTGCGAAAAAAATCATGTATTCATGGTCGGTGGTATGGATCTATATTGCTGGCAACTTATATGTCTATTCCTATTTTGGATACAGTCTATTTTAATATGTTGTTTATTACGTTTTCATCAACAAGCAGAGCTTTGTGACTGAATTGAAGGTTTTTACTAAAGTGTTTTGAACTTAAAGTTTTGAACTGAAGTGTTTTTACTTTATTATTTTTAAACAACAAATTGTTCTTTCTTAAATTAATTTTTACTTTAGTATTATATTTTTTTTTAATTTTTTTAAAAAGGGGAATAATTTTGTAAACATTTTTTATCTTTGTAATTTTGATATTTGTAGTCTCAGTATAGTTTGTAAGTTTTAATATGACAACTAAGGCCGCAAGTAAATTATTCATTGCCTGTATGTAAATACAAATATGTTTTTCTTTGTGTTGCATGTGTTTTTCCACCAGAACACCAAAGTTTATCTAAGTGTATCCAATGACCCGACTGCTGGAGTATGAAAAGCACTTGAATAAATTAATTTTTTTTTCTTTTGAAAGAAGGGTCGTTATCAACAATGATAAGAATTTTGAATGGTAAATATTTAGAAAATGTCAGCATGTTTTAGTAATTAAGTTATGTTTTGCTTTCCCACGCCTTTTTAAAACGCTAGACTTAAGTGAAACCTTTGAAAACTTTAATCAACCTAATCATATATTACCTTCAGTATTAGCTTTAAAAAAAAACGTGAAAAAATTATTTGGATTGAAGGCAGGATAAACTCTGTTTACAATTTGAGATATTACTTGGTAATTCTAAAATGGATAGGAATATAAAAGTTTATGAAAAATAACTTTCCTAATTAGCTATAAGTCTGACAAGTACATTTTGATTAAATATAGCGAAATTCTCATAATCGTGTAAATAAATAGATATATTTTAAATTTAAATGTCATATAACTCACTATTCATGTTTTGACTATTCATATTATTCACCAATATTTGTTAATTTTGTTAAATATTTAATGTCTGAGTATTATATGTAGTAATAGTGTGTGTTTGAAGTATGTTTAGTATTTACCGTTTCTTCTTCCGGGTTGGACCGTGTAAAGTTGTTGATAGTTGCCGAGCTTTCGCACATCATGTGATGGCTTCTTCAGGGCAGTATAGAGAATGAGAGCTGTTTTTTAAATCCAGGTGGTATATAAATACCATGTTTTGTACACCAGGTGGTGTATAATCCCGGCGCTCTCATTCTCTATTCAGCCCTGAAGAAGCCATCACATGATGTGCAAAAGCTCGGCAACTATCAACAACTTGACACGGTCCAACCCGGAAGAAAAAAAACCATAAAAAAAAAAACCTGTAAATACATCTGACGACCGTCGAAGCCTACGGGAACATATGTTTAGTATTGTGGTGGCGGGTTTTAACTAACTACTTATCTACGTGTACTCACTTATGACGGTGAGGTTGAGCCGAGTGTAGCGGGTTGGAGAATTCCGGAAGTCAACTCTGCAATGGTACAGGCCCGCATCCCCTTCCCGGACGGCTTCAATGGTCAGCCTCCCTCCAGCTGCTGCCTGGAAGTAAGCACGACTTCCGAGAGTGCTCCCTTCGCTCCAGTGCGACCCGCTCTCCACAGTCTTGTTCCTCGCGTCCACACTGAAAAACGACATCACTGCTTTACCACAGTAGAAAGTAGCTATCACTAACTTCCTGCTAATAGGACTTAAATAGCCATTGACACAGTTGTCAATGCAGGAATAATGTATTGACAAATTTTTCTGGATTTCGATAATTATACGCATACAAGATTTCCAAATATTTGCCTCCAAATATATTCCAAAATTTTTGAATATGTTTCTTATAAGTATTATTTTTCATTAGAGAAAAAGAGATTTTAGGACATTGAGAAAAGTTATTTAATATGAAGAACGGGTAATAGCTAAAAAATAATAATAAACAAGTGTGGTGTAGAAATTTAAAGAAAATTTATTTTATTTACTTTATTTAAATATTGCATTTGTTGTGGTATTTAATCCCTTATTCATTTTATACATGTAATGTATAATGTACATAAATGTAAGGGAATAGAATAAACATGCCAGCCCGACAAGCAGGAGATCCAGGTGCGAGAGAATTTATTGCATAAAATTAATGTGGGATTACACATATATGTGCGATACTTAAAAAAGAAATAAAAGCAAAAAAAAAAAGAGTCTAATAAATAACTGACAATGTTAGCTCTTTCGAGCGTAAGACGATATATTCGTCTTGCTCGGGAGTTTAGACTCCCAGTAAAGTGCGGGGAATATAATTAATTATATAATGAGGCTAGCCTCGGTGGTGTAATTGGTAAACATGCCAGCCCGACAAGTAGGAGTTCCGGGTTCGTGTCCCGGCTGAGGTAGTAAGATTTTCTTATTGTATTACCTTGCATTTATTGTAAAAAAAATCTTCATATTCTGGAAAAGGTAGGATTTCGTCAATCTATACTCTTGGCAAAACATTAGTTATAACAAGTACTTTAAATTATATTGTTTCCGTAAATACCTTAGAGCAAAATATAAACACTTAATTATTCATGTATATAAGTATCATGATGGTAAATATTAGTATTATGTAATATATTAAGCATTTAAGTATTCTTAATTATTTAAACTATTTTATAGTTCTGTTGTAAAAACCGTGCGTTAATTTATAATGTATAAATAATTTATCATTTGCGAAAGTTTTAAAAGAAGTATAATTAATAGCTGATAAAATAATTGAACAATCAAATATTTTAATATTCAACATAAAATTATATAATACCCTGAACAAAAAGTAAAATTGATTGTTATCAGAATATCAGGGGAGGATAACTTAAAAAATATATCAGCTTTTTATAATATAAAAAGAGCTATAACTGGGTGTGTCGGTTGAGTAGTTAATGTCAAAAAAAATTAAGGGGTAGAAGTATATTAGTTGAGTGTAATAAAAATAATCAGGCCCCTAAACTACTTTACTTGATAAGCTTTTATGAAATATATTGGTAAAAGTTGAGCCTTATCAAAAATTATATACAAGCAAGGGCATAGTGAGATATCTTATGTTCTTTACTCCGGCAGAGATACTCACAGAACTACAGTGCCAAAATATAATCGATCTGAAACAAATTAGTGGGATTCCTCCACTCCTGTATTTACAAATAATACATACTACACTCATAATGTATCTAATAATATTAAGGCTGGATATTGTACATAAGACGTACATACAAGCTTCGTTTTGCTCGCATAACGGAAGGTTGTGGAACCCAACCCTCTCACTATAAAATATGCTCCCACGTTGAATAATAGTGAAGTATATAATAATAAACTGTTTTCTGTTAACTACCACGATAAATATGTATTCCTTATCTTACATAAATTAAATTTAAAATATAAAAGTTACAAAAATGATTATATATGAAGCTGTCAAAAAAATGTTCATTCAGAAGTTTGTGCAACTACATTCAGCGATTCATTCGCTCGGTTACATTTAGCAAACAGTTTATGATACTAATAAAAGCATATTTACAAGTATTTATGCTAAAACAGAGAAGAAAATCGATTCAGTTGCAATTCAAACAGATCAACTGACTATCTCACAGGTGAACAAGCTCATCTCCAATACCACTCCCTAATCATCCCCCACTCTCGGTCCTTCATGGCTTGGCCTTCCCCACCCCTTCTCCTCCCCCCTCGCACCCTTCTTCACTAAACAATTAATGAGAGGGAACAGAATAAAAATATTTTCTGTCCTCGCCAGGAATCGAACCTGGATCTCCTGCTATCCGGGCCGGTGTGCTAAACCGTTACACAACAAGGACTAGCTAGTTATCTCATTCAATTCCCTGTACACTAGCGAGAGCCTAACTTACGAGAAAGATGAGAACTTCGTCTTAAACTCGAAGTAGCTGACATTATCATAAATTTTGTCGACTCTCGTCATTTACTTTATTAAATTTTAATTTATAAATATTTTATTTGGTTGTGGTTTTTTATCCCACGTAAATTTTAAACAATTAATGAGAGGGAACAGATAAAAAACCACAACCTTCTTCACTACTTCTGCACCCGCAGAAGGGGCCTCGACACGACGCCCTCTTGTTACTAAGGACACACTAACTCGAATTTATTTCAATCGAAATGAGCTTTAGAAATTTATATGTGATGCACAAGGTAATATAATCTGCATACAAGAAACCTGTCTCAAACAACATGAAAATGTTTAATTTTGGCTATTTAACACAGTTGTTACTGGCTTTGTCAAGGCTATCGATTAAGCCTAAGTCCCATAGAAATCTTCTGCAAGGAAAAAAAAAAAGTTTCCATATGGATCTCGTGGAAATAAATCGTTACCTAATAAATTCACCAATATCCAAAAAGATGTATTGGATAGAGCTAGTGTAATGTTCTGTTAAATGTCCAGTAAAATGTTACTTTTATTATGAAAACTTTTTAATATTCATAATACAAAAACATTTAATAAAATTCATAGACAAATTGAAATGTTAGTAGTGGGGGAATTTAAACATCTGTTGGCAGGTTAGAACTTATGAAACATATTTTGTTGAGAATTAACTTCATGTTTTATTAGCTTAGTTAGGGGCGTCTACTCGCTTACATCATTCTTGGAGTCTCAAATATATATTTTTTGACAAAAATTAACATATATTATAGTAATTAGAGAGATATAGAGAAAAAAAAGAAACAATTAATGATAACGAGTAAAACTGGATGTATAGGAGTGGGGGTCACTAGGTATCACTAGTTACTCAAGTAGTTAGTGTAATTAAAGGGCAAAAATTTGATTGAAGGTTTAAACATCTATCGGCCTTTATTTATGTTTAAGTAGAAAAAAATATCACCTAGTACTTTAAAATAAGTAGAGATCTAAACAATTATAGTTAAATAATATTTATTAAATAACCGTTTTTTAATAAAATTAAATAAATAAAACTTCAGAACATCTTATTTACATTTATTAAATAATTATGCTTAATTAAAATAGTTAATATAGCACAATTCCTCTATAATCACATGTAATTTTTTTCTTATAAATGAAAAAACAGATTTCCCCAATCAGGTTTTTATATGAAAGAATTGTTTTAGGAAATTCGGCCAATAAGTGGGAAAAGGACAGAGACTTATACCCATTCATGAATAGTGCGCTTTGCTTGAGGGTTGAAGGGAAGCACAACAAGGGGTGGGTGGGTCTGAGGTGGGTGGGGGTGGGGAGGGGGTTGAAAGAGCGCAAAGAGGAATGAGGTGAGCGCACCGAAGAGGACACTAAAGGAAACGCTTGAGCGACCGAGGGGAGAGTTGGATTCTGCTTCTCACCAACAATTTAAGAGGATTGTCTTGAAAAAGAAAAACAATTCCAACGGGGAAAAACAAAATGTTTTATTAGAGCTTTAGAGCTGTAGGGGCTGTAACGTGAAGCTAAGTGTCCTCTACAATTAAAGTAAAGATATAAATGTCCTGTGTTTAGCGATATGTCCCTGAGAATTATACACCTAATCCAAACATAATATAAATCTGCAAATGAATTTTTATTGAAATTAGTATTTTTTCTTTAAAACAATTTAAATCATGAACAGCATGTATACGAGGTCAGTTTAAAATAACGAGTAATACATGTTTTTCTGAAATTTTATGAAAATTAATTGAAAACATTTAGTTGATCCTTAAATATTATTATTATTTTATGAAGAGCGGATTACCAGTGATTCGGTCTTGGTAGATGAACAATTCAAAACTAATTTTTAACCAGAAAAGTTTTTTTTGTTTGTTGTTTATTGGGGATTTAGGGCGCTCAACTGCAGAGGTTATCAGCGCCCTCCATATTTTATTAAAAAAAATCAACAAAGTTTTTATTTAGCCAACGTTTCGGCGTTAATTTCAGATCTTTATCAGGGTTGAATATGAAAAAGAAACATAAAAAATAATATACAAACATGTCTATATATCATAATCTAACAAGTTCTGGACATATTGGAGAGAAAAAAAAAAATCATAATATTCACAATATTTATTATTAGGGTGATGGGGAGCCTATTGCCATCACCCTATAAGGTATGCTACTCTCTNTATTTTCTTTTTGTATGTTCACTACCACTCCTTCTTCCTTCAATTTTTTTTTTTACTTTTATTTATTTATTACATTCTGTTAAATTAAAACATTTTGTAATTTGATCCCCACAATGAATTTAAAAAAAAAAAACTTTCAATGTCAATCACATGAGGAGAGAAGGTAACCAATTACACCACTCTCAAATTACTTACAGATTATGTCCCCAGGAGGTCTGAATATTAAGAATATTTTTTTCTCTCTTCAAGATGTTTATTATCCAGTTTTCATGCATTTTATACATAATATATATTTTCATGGAATATATTTCCGTTTATTTATTCTTTGTTAGATGATGTTTCTACATTATTTATGTATGTTTCTTTTTCATATTCAGCCCTAATAAAGACTTGAAATTCAGGCCGAAACGTTGGCTAAAATTAAAAAAATTTAGTATTTTACTGTTAACTCGTTCTGCCTCTTCCTTGACAAATATGAATAAACTATGAACTCAACTAACATTTTTCAAAAAGAAGTAAGTGGTTAGGTATTATTTCGAATACTTCGCCTTAGTGGATTACAGAAAGAAAGATGGTAAGAATCTAGCAGAAATGAGAAAAAGAATTATTCTTTCTTTTAGCGAGGCACATCAATAAATTGGCATTGAATCGAGGATAAATTTATTATACTATAATTATGCGTAAACCAAGACGATATTATATGGTGCAGCAGAAATTTATAACCATAGCGCTGGAGGTAATTGAAAGTTAAATGGACTGTATATATAGATAGATAAATTGATTATATATCCTTTACTTTATCTAGTACATGTTTTCCATGTACCAGGGCTTGATAACTACCGTCTGCTCATAATTAAATAAAAATAAGAAATTAAACTATAAGTAATGTCAAAAATATTATAATTACTACTATTATACGGGAGTAGTGAGCCAAAATCAGAACTTCATATGAAAGTAAATTTTTAATTAATATTTACTGAGCTTAAGCGCTCTGGAGACCTCAAAAAAGCCTAGCAAGGGCTAAATTTTCTTTACTCGTACACAATATAAAGATAATTTACAGGGAGAAGAAAAGCATGAGAAAAATGTAGAAGGGCTGGCCTTACCTTGTGTGGACAAATAAAACTGCCCTTTGTCTTAAGGTAGTAGTTTTTTTTTTGGAGCTACTAACTGATGCTAATTACTGATGGCAGTACTTTCCCAAACTCCAAGTGTGAGTAGATATTAAAATTAAGTAAAGTGAAGTAAACTTACATAAATGAATAAACAAGAGCAGGAAATGAGAATATGGAAACAATAAAATAAGGTAAAAAATAATCTATAAAAGAAATATTGAATTTACCTCACTTTTAAAATCATATGTCCACCATTTCGCCATTTTTCGATGAATCCAAGCCTGTTTTAAGGATGCTTAGCTTAATGCAAAAAGCGAAAAATTTGCGGTCACAACTTAGAAGCAAGCTGCGAAAAAACAGCTCTTATTCAAAGTGTCATTATTGTCATAATGAGTGTTCCATACAAAATCCATACGATACAAACAAAATAAACAATAACGTATAATAGAACCCAAAAAGGCTGATAAAGAAAATGAAACATGAAATTACAAGGTGAAAATATGAAAAACAAGGTAAAAATATGATTGCTCAGTATTAAATAAATCTAGAAGCACTCAGAAAGATTAATCTTGGGAGCTAAGTCTGTTATATAAAATATAAGCAAAATGTATTGCAGAATGCACTAAAATTGCCACTATCAATATAAAACATGTCATAAAGTTGGAAAACAACCTAAAGTAAACTAGAAAGCATTAGGAGATTTGATGACATCACCAGAGTCCTGGTAAAAGAAGAGACCTAAAGGTATAACTAGGAAATGCAACTGGAGAGAACAAATAAAAGACAGGTAGTGAGCGTTTTATAGGTGAAAAATGTTTCATCCTTTTCGTACATTGGAAGGTTGGAAGGGGAAGGCCATTGGATCTCAAGGTCAATGACAATAAAACAGAATTCCTCAAGAAGATATCTTTATTTTTCTAGGCTCGAAGAAGAAATCGGGTCAAGTTGTCTTTAGTTTTACCTCGCTCGGCAACTCTCACTAAACCGGTGGAATAAGGTGGAAATAGAAATTCGTTGTAGCATAAAATGGCGAGGACTAGATCTGTCAGTCAAGACTTTGACCATGCGACTCTAGCCAAATGAGCCCATAAATCCATCGTCCGTCCAGATGGGTGCTATATTTCGGAAGCATGAACCCTCGGGCGAACGATGAAAATCTAGTAGAAGAGAAACTAATGAGAATAATATATTATATATTTAAATAAGAGTAACCAAAAAAATTGTAGAAGACAACTGTAGCCACTTTCAATCGCTATACTCGTATTAAGTGCAATGTCATTATATACCAACAAATAAAGATAATAGCTCTATTTGTTAATAATTATAAATAAAAATCTTTATTTAAGAATCTGAGGAATAGCAACATGCACGAGAGCACAAGGCAGTTAATACTCTAAAGAGACGCATAAGCCAACTTATGGACTTTTTCCAAAACTATATATAATTTCTTTTAACTGTATTTAATGAAATTATAGTTATATTATATATATTATAGTTTTAACAGTATTACTTAATAATATTAGTTATCTAACTTAGTTTCTTGAATGATTAACCATGATTACGAAAGTAAAATATATTTAACATTATATATTATGTATTTATTAGAGATATTACTTGGTAATTCTAAA
>KZ808516.1:74391-84934 GCA_000696205.2 Oncopeltus fasciatus | reverse complement strand
TATTAAATATAATTTAATAAAATTTGAATTTAATTATTATAAGGTATTATAACAAGTTTATAAAATTTGTAAATCAATCGTCAATATCTAACAATGGCTATTCACATTTATTTTTACATACGTATATCCTGCACTAAACAGAATGCTACATATGTAGAACGAAGTTAATCAGTGATATTCTGAAATCTTCTTACAACTTATTCTCCTAACTTTGTCAAATTCATACCATTCGAGTTTAATAACATAGGTGTTTGACCTAGCAGTCCTATCGAATCGGTTTTTTTATTTAAGTAAGCAGAGAGGAATAAATTAGAGTGATTTACAAATGACACTAAAGACTATGTCAATAGCTTTGTTAAATGACTGAATTGTTTTCTGCTCAACATATTGTTTTCAGATCAAACGTTAATGTTATATTGATCAGTTTCGACGAGGGAAATCTCCTGGCAAATTTGTTCATGGGGGAAAATGAAACAGCAAACGTTACAGGAAATGCAAAGGGTTAGAATAAAAAAATCTTACTACCTCAGCCGAGACTCGATCCCGAGTCTCCCGCTTTATAGCTTTATAGAAAAAAGTTAAAAAAGACAATGATTACAAATCGTTAGATATGGTTAGTGATTGCTAATTGTACAGCGATTGAATGGAGTTAAATAACACATTTAAGTCTATATTTAAAGAAGAATGCAGTTTATAAAACCAATAAATTAGTTTTTAAATCATGAGGTGATCATTTCAATTAAACATTATTATTCGAAGCATTACCCTCTCCGCCTTCAGTTAATTTTTACACTTAGATGATTTTAGTTGGGGTTCGGTCAAGGTAGATCAAAAAAACACAAATTAAAAAAATGTATTTTCTAATAAAGGATTATCTGCCAACGTTTCGGCTTACATTGCAAGCCATCTTCAGGGCTATCATGAAGATGATCTTTCATCTTCATGACTCTCTCGGACGTCCAGTCCTTAAGTTCACATTTCCATGATTTGTATCTACCTTGACGAACTTGTCGTCTCTTTCCCACAATTGGGGCGGCTAACCAAAAAATTCACATTAATTGTGTATTCTATTTTGCATATTATTATTATTATTATTTATTCTTTTCTCTCCTGCTGATCAGATTTTTATATATCATTAATATAATTTATCATTACACTATTATTAAATGAATTGATAATGTAATTGATTTCAGATATCTAAGATAATCTAATTCTTTATACGAATTTCTTCTCTAAGAAATGAATGAGCCAGATGAAAATAAAATTAAAAAATATTAAATAACTCTTAATAAAATATCTCAAGAAACATTGGAAAAACTCGGAGTAAAGTGCGGGGTGTAAAGAAATTATGTAGCTAGCCTCGGTGGTGCTATGGTTAGCATAACTGCCCGGATACCAGGAGACCCGGGTTCAAGTCCCGGCTGAGGTAGTAAGATTTTTTAAAATTCTATTCCCTTGCATTTTTTGAATGAAATTAACGTAGGATTAAATACCACAACTGAAATCAGCATTTAAAAAAAAAGTGAATGTTATATTAAAGAAAATGTAGATTAAAGGTACATTTCAGAGTCATCCTTATACACCTGGTGAGATTAATAGAAGACAAAATTAGTTTTTTCAGAAAAGAGTTGACCTATTCGGAACCCCTATTTTTTGGAGAGGATCTGATTTTCTATGTGGGTTACTCCATTAGCAGGCGTCACCAGAAGCTTGATGGATATAGTCTATTTTGGGAGCCGTCCTTTTAACGTCATGGCAGAGCTAGTCCCCACTCAGAAATGAATGACACCTTACTCAGAGTGAAGAATTCGGTATGCGCATAACCTCACTAGTTATGTTCTTATATGTATTGTTTAATTTCAAATTTCATAACTAATCTAAAGGGTTATTATTATTTCTACCACCAATGAATATAAAACTCTCATACCTTCTATTCTCCGTCTTCATTGGTTTCTGCAAACCATCTCCCGTTGGCGAGCGCATTCGGACATTGTCCATCTTCTGGCCGAATACTTCACTGTCACGGTCTGTATTCAACTTTTCAATTCAACTGTTGAATACAGACCGTGACAGTGAACGTATGTATTCGGCCAGAAGATGGACAATGTCCGAAAGCGCTCGCCAACTGGAGATGGTTTGCAGAAACCAATGAAGACGGAGTATAGAAGGTATGAGAGTTTCATAACTAATAATTACAATTTAGACTTATTCAATTCTTTCACTGCCCTTATACAAATAACAAATATTAAACATTACTTAATTTAGTCTACCTCTAAACGTCCCTCTTTCTTGATCAATATTCCCCATTAACGAAGTTAAATATACCGAATTCCATTTCTCTATGTCACGGATTTTGGACTTTTCCTCAATAGAGATTTTCTTTCATAACAAAAATTTATTATGAGCATTGGTCAATTACAAGTTTTTAACTCTTACCTTGCTAATGTATTTTGCGAAAACTTCCGTGTTTCGGGAAATCTGCTAGCAAAAAGAGTAATACACATCCTTCTATATAATGAAATAGATTATTCGGTTAAATAGACCAGAAAATTATCACAGGGGTGTGGGGAACAATAAGAATTTTTATTAATTTTCAATGTAGACAGTGTGTTTTTTAAACATCCTGAAATATAAATATAAAAATATTCGTCGATATTGTGATTTGACCATTACTAATTTCAAGCATAGAAAGGGATAGATTAAAAATTCTGATTAGACATTCTTGTTAAATTTTAACAAATTTACACTTATTGAAAATTATCATGTATTACAAATAGAATATACTTCAATTTTACCTACTATCATGTAATTTTACAAACCAGGCCGCAATTACTTTTTTCATGTATTTCTTTTCCATAGTTCTTTTGGCTAATATTTATTCTCCATAGACAAACTTCAATACATTATTTTCAATTTTATTCTATGGGAGGATGGGATCGATGGAGTCAATAAGAAGTTGACAAAACTGATGCTTGTCAATATATGGTAGTCACTAAAGAAGTAAGGGTTGAGGCAAATACGGTTAAGGCACAGAATTTGTCGCATTTCGGGGACAGAACGGTCAACCTTAGGGATTGCCCTACGCATTCGGTAATCTAGTATGATTACATATTAACCCGCAGGCCAGTAGATAGGAGAAACAGAGCTGATGAGAATGACTTGACAGAGAATTGAGCCAGAGAGTTTAGGCATACCAGTCTTGTCACTACTAGAAAAAGAGTAATACACATCATTCTATATAATGAAATAGATTATTCTAGAACAATCTATGAGTTAGTAACTTATACTTATAACTAGAAGTTACTTCCGAGGGACTCAATAAAATGAAGCAACTGGGTATAGGATATTGGCTAATTGGAAGAACAATGCACTGCTGACAAAAATTAGGGCAGATTAATGTTAGAAAATATAGGATCTAAAAGGATTATAAAAGAAAGACTGGTAGGGATATTGTCAGTTTGTTTTGAAGAAGAAGAAAAAGTGGGTTTGTAATATTTATCTTAAAATGTAAATGTATTCCAGCAATGAGAACATTACTTAGTCTGTTTGTTTCCTATTCTGGACCCTAATTTTTGGACAGGATTTGTGCGTTACTCCCATTAGCAGGCGTCACCAGAAGCTTGATTTATTTATGTTTTAATAATAAATTTGTGAAATAGGCTGTCTTGATAAATATCTTAAGATAATCGGAATGCAACTTTATTCAAACACACATATAATAAGCAGGATGGAGAAGGTAAAAAAAGGAATACTTTTTACGTATCCTACAAAACTTGAATAAGGATAGCAGAAAGAATATAAACATTAGGGTCTAACAGATTACGAACAAAGTGACATGGAAAAAGCTATTTCACAATGTGTGCAGAGGATCCTGAAGTGTGCGTGTTTTAAAGGATGTTATGTTCTTGACAATCACCTTATAAGGCAACTTATACAATTATTCCAATCGTATTTTAAAATAATTATTGAACAGCACTTTAATAATTCGTTAAGTATTAGTAAGATTTGTATATGAAACCTACACGTTGTATATAGCATGCACAATTTAAGCGTGGGCATTTGACATCCTTTGGATAAAAATTTCTATAATTTCGTCAATTTGTTGTAATGATGTAATCACTTGACAATTGTTCATAATATTTCTTCGATGTGGTTTGCAAAATTCATGTTATCGACGTATAGGGATCCCTCCACCAAAAAATAACTACAACAAAATGCAGGTGATCATTAGTGCGATTCAGAAGTCGTCAAGCCAAATCACAACTGACGCACTATTCAGAATAAATAAAATATAATTGAAAAAAAAAAAAAGAAATGTCAAGAATACACTGATCGTACTTAACTATTCAAAAATACATAATGGAAAACATTCATGGGGTAAACTTATATTTATGATTTACTTAATTTATTAATGATTGTTAAATTACATATTCTCTTATTAAAATTTAAAAGTAATGTAATTATATTAATAATTAGGTAATTTCTAAAGTCTCAAAGTAATTGAACAGTTTTTGATGAATTGCAGTAAAATATTATTATGCTTTTAAAATTGAAGGAGAGTTTAGGGTAGTTCTAGGGAGATAAGAAGTGAAGGATGGTTGGTGGTTAGCATTCGTCCTGGCTGCTCCCAACAAGTTACTGTCAGCGTTACAGATAGCCACTCTCCGAAGGGTAGAGAGGCTGTCTCTCACCTCTACCGAATCTATCTAGATCGCGAACAATCCCCAGTCAGCTCACTCTCCCCCACCACACACCCCAATCCTCCCCCCCCCCCCCCCCCCCTAACCCATCCTCACTCGTTCAATAAAGAAATACACATAACAGCCGACTATAGCTGTACGACTTACTTGTCACTTACTTGTCAACATCTTGGATTGAAACTTCAAATTGGCTATCTATTAAAAGCCAAAAGTCCAATGGACAAGACATATCAGTCATGTTATCAATCCATGAGCATTCACTGGACTTCACCATTTGTGTTGAACCACTAAAAAAAATATTAAAAAAAAAAAAAAAAAAAAAAAAAAAAAAAAAAAGGAACCTCAGATTTTGCTACCGCTCCTTAAAAGGAACTGTTTTATTTATAAATTTGTTAAAAAGGGTGCCCTGAAAAATGTATTAGTCATTGATCTACCATGTCTGTCCGATTAACAATTAATACATTTCAGTAAAATTAAAAACTTATATTAACTGAACATTTAATAAATTTAATTTTTACATCAGGCTAGAAGGTGTTCAACAAAATGAATAGATTCTTGAAAATTTGAAATTTTCGGAGTTTCAGTTTTCTCCGATTTTCTAGTAATGCTTTAACATTAGAAACTTCCTTGGGTTTGTAAAACAATCCTATAAATACAAACGATATTGGAAATATTCAAAATATCTCATTCTACTAATATTAGGGGAAGTGGTGGGAGCTGAAGAGGGTTGAAGGGGTTGCGGCTAGCAATCCGAAGCTGTCTACAGCAATTGTTTGGTGGAAGGAGGCCAGCGAGAACCAGTCCTGACAACCCTCCAAGAGTTCCCTTAGTTTCAAAACAATCACTTCGTAGACTCTCCTCCACCAAATCATCCACACAACAATCAACAATCCTCTTTGTATTTATATATATATATATAGATATAAAAGAAGGATTTAAGATAATATCGTAACCTTGTACTTATAGCCTTTGTTTAGTAAGTGTTTAGCCGCACATCATCAAGACAGACTTGTGATAAATCTGATGTAGACTGTAAGAGAGATAAATCTTTTAATTTTTACAGTTATTTATTAAAAGCATATTAGCGAAAGGGCTAAAACAAAGTTTATCTTCATTCAGTAATTATTTGTTATGTTGTTTGGTGAATTTAAATTAATTCAAGAAATAAAGCGGTGATTCGGTAAATTACTACATGATTCACTCTTGATCTTCTACTTCAAGGGTAAAGTTTCCATAAGAATAACATTAGGTAAGAATAAAGTTTCCATAATTAGCTAGAAATAACTTTTCAATAGGGAAAGCTTGTTTTTTTTATTTATTTTAAAAAAAATAAATATCCCTAGGGCGTTCAAATGCAATGGTCTGTTGAAAACTAGACAGAAAAACTTGATGGGTTCCAATTTTTCCTTAAAATATTCGAAATATTATGGTAAGTCTCAAGAAAAATGATGAGAATGAGAAATAGATGATAAAACTTCTGTCAGTTTAGAGGAATAAAGTACAATCGCTGGTAAGTCATGAAATATATAATCTATTTTTCAGTCAAGATGGTTGAAAGACACGAATTTCCTGATTGCACGAATTTTATACAACAACCGAATTTGATTAGTTGAACAAAAGTACAAATTATTCTAATTTATCCCTTAAATTATGATATTCACGTAAGTAGCAAAAGTGTACAGGTGCTGTGACGCGCATGATATGTGGAAGGCATTCCTTCATATCTAGAAAGAGTAATCATGTATGCCACAGTTACTGTAAAGTTTTACAAACTATTGTTTTCCCTTGTGAGAATTGCTCTGAAATTGCTATAATTGCGAGCGGCAGTAAATACGGACGAAGGAACAGGAACAGCAGAAATGGATAATGGAGCGGTTACTGACGTGCAAGGAGCAGTTAAATATCGCTCAAAAGTAACATATAATTACTTTTCCCTTTTACTCCACTAAATATCTTCAATTTACCGTCAAATTAAATCCTCTAGTCCTCTTCCTGGCATCTCACGTTCATCCCGACCACCCTCCCCGACGCCTCAAGAGGAGGTGGCCAAAGGACCTCCCTGTCCCTGAGTGAATGCACTGGCATTTTTCTCCCCCTCTCACTCTATCCTTGACTCCCTGCCTAGACTCCTTCTTATCCTAGGATAAGGAGAAGATGGGTGCCGGATAGTCTATCGCGGGTTAACCTGGGCTCCTCCCTGAGGACGGGTTACATCTCGGGATAAACGAGCAAGGACAACATTGTATCCCATCAAAAATTACAATGTATAAAAAAATGAAGAGAATATTTTTTTTTAATAAAGAGTTATATAAAATTTGCCATCAATCACTTACACACATCTTGTCGACATACAAATTCACTTTTGGCTCATTAAACTGTTCATAGGTAGTGGCGAATTCAAGACTTCTCACCGAGAATTAATGATTCGCACTCTCTGCAATTATATTATATTTAATTTTTATTATATTTTCTTCTATAAGAACTACATAGTACTACTAAAGTTCAATCATAAGTACATCATCTTCACCAATCTCTTGTCTTCAAGCAACCAAAAACTTACTCATTACAAAAAAAAAAGGTATTTGTGAATTTTCTTAGTAATAGATTGTGCATTAGGAAAGACTAATATTTCACCTATTAAAAAATCGAGAAAATCCGCTTAATAATAATAATAATAATAATTACATTTAATATGCCAAAAACAAACCTTCTATGGAATACCAATAGGGATTTTATGTTCCATTGATGGGAAGAAAAGAAATCCCCCTCCCCCAAAAAAGAGTGAGGACGGAAGAAAAGAGGGGTGTAAGGGTATTGAAAAGCGAGGGGTTGTAAAATTGAGTAAAGAGGCGATAGGTGGTGGTGAGGGGGTAGGATCCAGAAGGGTGAATGAAGCGAGTACTAAGTGGACGGAGGTGTTAATTATCCCACCAACTTAATTCTCTTGGTTCCATTGAAGTCATTTTTCTTCATACTCCTAATTCGCCTTTACCTCAACTCCAAAATCATTGCCCTAAATGAATGCTAACTAAAAATAATATTCCAAGGAAAAATTCTTTATTCAAAACTCAATTGCTGTAAACAAAACTCGACTTATCATGGAGTAAATTTTATTTTATTTTTTTTTTTTTGCTTTGAGTTCGGATTGGTGGATGCAGGAAGTTATTCTCACACCAGTAAAAGCCCATTTCAATATTATTTTAATAAACTACCCCCAAACATAGTTTAGGTAAAATAAAATTGGGTATTTGTCTGATTCTGACAAGTTTTCATGCATGTCTGTTGAATACTTTTGACTTCATGCAGCTGTTATAACTCGTAAAGCTAATTTTCCTGATTTTATTTCAATGGTTATCAATTTAATTATTAACTAATTGCATTTTTGTAATTTATAATTTTCATTTATATGTCTAGATAGTATCTTGAATGGTTATCTTTGTGGTCGTGTTGTGAAATGGATGGTATCATAATAAGCGAAAATTGAGAATTCCCAGAGAGCCATTACTATAATTAAGGAAATTAATAATGTGGTCAATGTTATGGCATTGACTGAAATCTCACACAAACAGTTGGATTTTGCGAACTGAATAAATGAATATTCATTTTGTGTATGTTAAAGGGTTCTTTTACTAATGCATTAGATTCATTCCCATACTCTAAATTTATTTATTCAGGAGGAAAAATTAGTCTTAGAAAAACATTAATGGTTTACTAAAAATTTTTATTCTTTTGAAAAATTTAATTTATACGTCTTGGCGTCTCCAGGAAATGTATTTATGACAGTAAGGAATTTTTGATATTAAAGGTTAAAAAATTCGATGTAAACTATTTGAAAATATTAGTTTGCTATAGAATTTAAATATAACGCATATATTAATGATTTTCTTCCATATATTTTTTTAAAGAAAGAGTTCTCATTGGTTGATATAATTTTGAATAAACATTCTTATTCTGGGCCTATAAGAATTATACTTAATTTTAATAATAATTAATTAAATTAATTAATATTAATTAATTTTAGTTCCTTTAAATAAACGATGGTGATATATTTCACAATGACAATTTTTAATTATTTCATAGATATCCAACACATCTTCAATATAAATTTATTTATTATCTCAAAACAAATTTGATTTCAGATTATAATTTACGAGCAACTATGGTACAGAACAAAAGGAGAGTNTTTAATGAAGGATTATCTGCCAACGTTTCGGCTTACATTGTAAGCCATCTTCAGGGCTGTAGAAATACAATGTCATGAGAATACAATAATAATTGAAATTAATATAATAGAGAATTGCAATAATATAATTTTACATCAAGAGTGAGTGACACTTGTATTATTGTTTTCTCATGACATTGTATTTCTACAGCCCTGAAGATGGCTTGCAATGTAAGCCGAAATGTTGGCAGATAATACTTTATTAAAAAACACATTTTTTAAATTTGTGTTTTTTTGTATCTACCTTGACCGAATCCCAACTAAAATCATCTAAGTATGGTACAGAACTTTTCGTAGAAACTGCCGTCAAAATAGATGTAGTATTTTATGTAAGTAGTGAATATCTAACATTTCTTTTACTAATTCGACTGTATTTTTTTTTAAAGATTTAATTTTTAACCTGCAAATTTTTATTAAAATTCCTTACTTGTTTTATTTCTGAAATTTAATTAATTATTTTAAGATTAGCAGGACTGTAGTTATAAGTCCAGTAATAATGAGATTTTCCAATATTTACAGGGTTTCATGAAATATGAATAGACATGGCATTGTTTCCGTTGGATATAAGTGAGCTGTTTCTAAATCAGATGAGGCTTTGTCGTTTTCGTCTATTCGCACAGTAAAAGATTCGTTCTCCACCATGAAGGGATCGCTTGAAGAACACAGCTGGCATTGTGCTGTTGACATTATCGCCCGTTCTGGATAAGGCTCAGTTGTCGGGCACTGATAACCTTCGATTCAGCAATCGTTCGGTAAATGGGGATCTGAGAGATGTACTGAGTTGTATCCACAAAAAAATATCTAAATGTCGCCAGCTGTTAGAAGGATTCCTATTCAGCCAAGCCCTTATCTGAGTAAATTACACTATTCAGTATGAGAAACGCAAGGGAATAGAATACAAAAATCTTACTAGCTCAGCCGGGACTCGAATCCGGGGCAGTTTAGCTAACCATAGCACCAACTAGGCTAGCTAGATAGTTCCTCCTACTCCACGCACTTTTCTCCGAGTCCTACATCGAGGAATTATCTAGCTAGCCTCGGTGGTGCTATGGTTAGCTTAACTGCCCGGATTCGAGTCCCGGCTGAGGTAGTATTTTTAAAATATAAAACAAGCCCATCACAGACTAACTTTACTTTACCCTCTAATAAACAGGAAATCCCCACTTAAACACTCCCTGAGCTCACTACTCTACAAGTCGCTGATCCGCCCAATACTGACGTACTCCTGCCCTGTCTGGTTTGGCGCCAGTAACAAGACCATCAAACGACTGGAAACATTCTTCGCATGATACTCAATGCACCCTGGTTCGTAAGGAATCAGCAGATCAGGAGGGAACTGGGAGTTGAGCCTATCTCTTTTCACATCCAGGACCTCACCTACAAACACCATGAACGTCTGCCGCTGTCTTCAGGAGCTGCCACCTTCCGTCTCGGAGCAGTCACCCAGAGACGCCTCAAACCTAGACTATATCAGCATATACTACTCTAATAATTTTATTGTATTTTTGTTTTCTTGTGTAAATAGTATAGAATTTATTGTATACATGCCATGTCTTCCATCTTGTGTAAAAAACAACTGTTTTGGGCCAAGAATAAAAAAAATATTTCTTCTTCTTCTTCT
>KZ808516.1:58498-71715 GCA_000696205.2 Oncopeltus fasciatus | reverse complement strand
TTTTTTTTTTTTTTTTTTTTTTTTTTTTTTTTTTTTTTTTTTTTTTTTTTTTTTTTTTTTTTTGCACTGTATGAACTCTCTACCCCTCCTGTTCTTCATTACTATATATCGCAGCCGCGAGTGCTTAATTTTCTATATATACTTTATATATACCCAAGATTTATTCATCACAATAGCTTCTATGCCTTTTATGAAGCTCTGTAAATACCTGAGATCAGATTTAGCAAAGTTTGTGGTTTTTTATTCGTTGTCCTTGTTCAACCAAATGTGATCTGCTACCTCTTCTAGCAGCAGGAAAAGTTTTCAGGTAGTCTTCTGCGCATCGTTCACTCTTTCTTTAGTTTTTATTTAAGTGGACAATTCTCTTTTCTCAATTTAGCCCTATTATTATTAGCTTGGTTTAGAGCTAGATAGCTGATTTTGAAACGGAGAATTCATTGAATTGCTTAGAGGGTTCATGTTTTCTCAGTAGGTTTTAGGAAATTTCCCTAGATTTTAGGCAATCTTCTAGATACTGTGTATTAAGACCTATATTGTTGTATTGTATATCACAACGTATAATGATTTATTTTTCTATAATGAGTGATATCGTTTTAGAAATTGAGATGCACTTGCCTCACTAAATAACAATCAAATACAGTTGATCTATTTATTAAAATATTTGTAAAATAAACACCAAGTAATTTATTTCTTATTAAATTAATTAATTAAAAAACAAATTAATTAATTAAATTATCCTAATAAAGATTGGAGGTAATACAATGCCTCTTTCAGAAAGACTAAGAGTTAATATGGTTTATATGACGGGAGTGTGCAGCTGCAGACACCGTTAAAAGTATACGTGGGAAAGCTGGATGTAACTTCTGACTCATCCAGAAACTTTCCAGTATGCATATAACTTAAATGAAGCTCTAAGATATAGGTATACATGGGTTCAAGGTCAATCTCCAGAAACATCATGTAATTAACAGTATTAGTCAAGGGTCAAAGGCTTTCTTATCTAGTTTATCTTTCTCCTTCGACATACTTAAGTACCCATACTTAAAACTCTCATAACGCACGCAAAGTATTGACTTGGTGTCAGCAATTAGACCGCTAACGTTTTCTCAGAAGGCATAACTTGTATGCCTAAATACATTCCCCGTATACTACCCACCCAAACAGTTAGAAACTCATAGACATACATAAAACTCCCTTAAGCACGCATACATATCGACACTCACCCATACAGGCATGGCATCTCACTCAAAATCATATTTAAATCTACAAAATTGGAATTTTTTAAACAACCTCAATACTTTATTCCTATTTACGAGGAAATGTAAAAATTGAAACTACCGGTAGAAGGAAAAAGTCTTCAATTTAAGAGTGGCAGAATTGCTGGTGACGAAGAATGAAGGAAGAGGGGTTGGAGAGAGGAGTTTTTTTGAAGGTGTAAGTTATGAAAAGCAAGAGAAATGCTGGGGAAATTGAGAAGGAAATAGGGCAAGCTACTCCTTTATACGGCTTACATCCGGCCAGATGTAAAGGAAGAGGGATTCACTTTCATTTTTCAGGCCTACGAGGATTGAGGCAGGCATTTATAGGGGGGGGCACTCCGGACAAAGACTCTTACCTAATCAGAGTCATCCCTCCAACCCCCTGCTCCTATTTCTCACCCCCTCCCCTCCGATGGAATGTCCTCCCTCTCACCGCCATCACCACCATCAAATCTCAGCTGGTTCCTATTCATCTTTACCATCAAGTAATCATTCAAGTTATACGTATTCAGTATTTAACGGGAAATAGACTTGCGGGTTTTACAGTATATTTACTTCACTCAAATTGTGCTCCTATAAGAAGTATTGGAAGTGCTACATAAAATATATATTCATTAATTTGTATAAGTAGGTCATACCAATATAAAGAAACTTAAATAGCAATTTAAATTTAATTACAATCTGTGGCAATACAAGGTTTATATTTTGAAATAAATATAATATACCTCCTTTTATTTTATCATTCGCCTAAAACGTAAAACAGTCTGATTATTTTCAGTTTTAATTTTTATAAATGATGTACTTGACATTAATAAAAGGGGGGGGGGGACTGTGGTACTGTGGATGTATATACATATTTTGGTAAATTGCTAGTTAACTGTTCTTCGCATCAAGCTTAACTACTTAACTAATTTTTAGTGCAGGGGAACAGAATCAAAAATCTAACTGTCCAAGCCAGGACTCGAACATGGATCTCCTGCTATCCGGGCCGGTGCATTTACCATTTATACTACCGGGACCAGCCTGATTAGTTATTAAATTCCCCGCACTAGGCCCGGATAGCAGGAGATCCAGGTACGAGTCCTGGCTGGGACAGATAGATTTTTTATTTCTATTCCGTTGCACTAAAAATTAGTAAAATTTACGTGGGATTAAATACCACAAAAAATAATATTTAACTACTTAACTTTTTTTCACATTAAGCGGGGCGGTCTTCACCAGGTTCTAGCTATCCGCTTTTGAACAGGTGGATCTGATCTGTTTCTCACTTTGTCAATTGGGAAAATTCTAGAATTAGTTGGATATTCTGAAGTATATCCAATATGAATATTTCGTTTGCAAAATGAAGGGTTCGACCGCCGGCAAATAATGTTATAAAACTTTAAAGTCATTTAATACTTACTTCACGGAGTTCTAACTCTAGTTGGAAAAATATAGACATTCTCTAAAGCCTATAATTTTCAAAATACAGCTTAAAAGTAAATGAATTTTTTTTTCAAGCAAAAAAATTTATTATAATCTAGACTTATTAATTTAATATACTGTATAATCTTCTCAAGGCAAGACGGCGAGAAATCTTATAAGCACAGCGTAAATCACATGAAACGAGACATAGACGTAGCCTTGAATTATCTCTAAATTCCAAAGAGATTTTGGAGCCATCTTCTCCAAAGACCAGAAGGATGGCAATTAAAGGAGATAGGGCAAAGGCATGTAAATTATCTCCAAATAAAAAAAAGGGAGGAACAGGATTGGTCCCACAATCAAAGAATAGGTTTTTAAAAGGAACAATTTTAATAGGACTAAAAGAGTAAGAAGAAGAGTAGGAAGAAGACTCGTGTGAAAGTTTCTTGTTAAATATGGACAAGCTGAAAGAAGCACTGACTAGCACCAAATATATTTTAGTGTTAGCGAACAATATGATAACTGTATTTACCATTTCATCTTCCGGGTTGGACCGAGTCAAATTGTTGTTATTTGCCGAGCTTTCGCACATCATGTGATGGCTTCTTCAGGGCTGAAAAGAGAATGAAAAGAAACATTCTCTTTTCAGCCCTGAAGAAGCCATCACATGATGTGCGAAAGCTCGGCAAATAAGAACAATTTGACTCGGTCCAACCCGGAAGATGAAATGGTAAATACATCTGACGACCGACGAAGCCTACGCGAACAATATGATAACTTTCATAAATTATGGTAAAAGACATGATAAGTTCCAAGGTCACATATCCATTATATAAGTGTGGCTTGTCACACTTAACTGCAGAAGGGGAGACAGCAGTGGAATGGCATGGCTGCGAGATTTTTAAAAAAAATATTCCCAAAGTATATTCCCAAAAATATTCCATTAAAAAATACTCTAAAGTTTACCCAGAATTCGTGAAAAATATTATTTCACAACACATTCAGTTTTTGGAACAGAGACTTCGATGTGGGTAAGCGCAAAAATGGGATACTATAATTTCCCATGGCTTCTCTGATACAATTAATAGGTATGAATTCCAAACTAATAAATACAGAAATGTCATAGTTGTCAATGATTATACCACTAACTAATGTAGATTAATTAATATATATTCATATTATAGAATTATAAATTAGAGAGTTGTAAATGGCTAATGAAGTATATTTAGCATTACTCATACTATATAAAACATTTCGGTATGAAGTAGTCATGTGGGAAAAGGAATATCCTACATGGTTTTTAGTTTGAGGCGGAGACTTATGCATGTATATGTAGGATTCAGGGGGTGCTGTAGTCCAATATCTACAGACTCCAACACGTTTTCGCATGTGGAATTATTCCCCATCCCCTTGTGGCAAGACATAATCGAAACACACCACCCTTACTCTGCCACTGATTTCAATATGGACCTTGTCGTACGTTACTAATCCCGGGTAAAATCTTGAATATAACATTTTCTCGTTTGATATTAGCTGTTCAGCCGATTTCCTACAAAGACTACCACAAATCAGTTGTGTGTCATTGAAATCAGGATCCATTTCACATTTTTACATAACTCAGAATTTTATTAAATAATGTAGTAAAATACGCCATATTTTTTAATTATCATTTTAACTGGTCCTTATTATTTATCTAATATCTAGTGGAAAGAAATTCTGATAGATGTAATTTCGAGTGAAGTTCACTCCTGATTTACCTCTTGTTGAGTAAGAGTATTTGTCTCACTTCAATAACAATTTTGATTGATTTGTATTTATCCTTCTTTCTAATTATTGAATAAGGTAGTTAATGAAACGATACGTGGACCAATCAGAAATGATTTGGATTAAAAAGTGTTTGGAATTCATACCTATAAATTTCGCAATTTGTATCAGAGAGCCATGGAAAATTTTAGTATACCATTTTTGCGCTCACCCACATCGAAGTGGGTTCATCTTCCAAAAACTGAACGCGTTGTAAAATATTATTTTTCGAAGATAATTCTAAAACTTGAGTGCCATAAAATATTAAAAAAAAAAAAAAAAAAAAAAAAAAAACTTGCAACGGGTCAGCACAGCAAATACAATTATTAAAAATTACTAATATATGTATATAAACAAGATAAGTGAGCTTCGTCATACTACTGCACACCTCTTGTGCAGTAGTATGATGAAGCTCACTGAAGAAAATGAATATGATCTTTGAACTCATCACGTCTTTCGCAAATAATTTATAAGTTATCATATATATTTCGTGCTAGTCATTTAAAAAAGAAAAAAAACTGTAGCATGTAGAATATATATATGTATATATATGGTGAGGAGAGATAAGACTATAACAGGAGAAAAGTTTATTTTTTATTCAATTAACTATTTTTTTTAAATTAATTTATACTGTGATTATTAACCAGCACATTACTGGATACAAAACATGTTGAAAGTAATTAATAATAAAGTTTGAAAAAAAAAAAAAATTAGAAAGAAAAGCTTCAGGCAGAAACGCTGACACGAAACCTCAGACAAGAATGTCTTAATTGAAAGGTATTATATATGATGTTATGCTGCTTAATGTAAAAATTATATCATATCTGTAAGAGTATTAACACACCCTTTCCCAAGATTAACACACGCAAAACAGAAAGGGCAATAACTGCGATTCCTGAATATGAAGAAATTTCATTATTTTACTTTCAAGAGAGGTCTGGTAATTAGATTCTCGGGGTAATTCCACACCCCAAATTTTAGTAATAACTTTATTTCCGTTTGCCGAGAATTCACCCTCTTCATCAACTCGAATGTTTCAGTTGTACATTCTTCTACATTACGTTACCTTACACATTGGATGTTGCGATCTGGTCTAACGAACAATTTGGATTTTAAGAAATTAAATGACACTCATAAACTGTTAAGCTAATTACATTAATTATAATGGCGAGTAAACAGGCAAGAGAAACATACTTAATTTTTCTAAACGTGTTTGAATTTATTATTTATATTATGTAAAATCAGACAAAATTTTCTATATTTCAGAACCACAATTTGCGAAATGTTATTTATCTATGTTATAGTTTATAAATATATAGTTGTATTCTCAGTACAAATTTGCAAAAAATACATGTTTTTAGCATTATAATAACCATAATTAGTCTTGATTTGAGTTACATTTTAATACAGAGTAACACATGAACGATAAACAACATTTACATCAATTTTATACAAGAAATGCAAGGGAATAGAAAAAAAAATTATTTTTACCTCAGCCGGGTCTCCTGATTTTTTGGCTTATGCTAAATGAGTAACTTTTCTGGTTATGCTAACCATCACACCACCGAGGCTAGCCAGATAATTTCTTCTACTCCCCGCACTTTACTCCGAGTCTAAACTCCCAAGTAAGACGAATATATCGTCTTATGCTCGAAGGAGCGATAGCTCCACAATGTTAATTGTGGGTATCATAACTGCCCGGAAAGCAGGAGACTCGGGTTCGAGTCCCAGCTGAGGTAGTGAAATTTTTTTATTCTATTCCCTTGCATTTCTTGTATAAAATTAACGTGGGATTTAATACCAAAACACATTACATTAATGTTTTTTGAGATATTTCATAAAGAATTATTTCATATTTTTTAATTTTACTTTCATCTGGCTCATTCATTTCCTAGAGAATAAAATCCTAAAAAGAATTAGATTATCTTGGATTTCTAAAATCAATTACATTATCAATTCACTTAATAGTAGTGTAATGATAAATGATATTAATTATATATAAAAATCTGATCAGTACGAGAAAAAAGAATAAATAATAATAATAATATGCAAAATAGAATGCACAATTAAAATGAATTTTTTAGAGAGAGAGAGAGATGTAAAAATTAACTGAAGGTGGAGAGGGTAATGCTTCGAATAATAATGTTTAATGATCACCTCATGATTTAAAAACGAATTTATTGGTTTTATAAACTGCATTCTTCTTTAAATATAGACTTAAATGTGTTATTTAACTCCATTCTATCGCTGTACAATTAGCAATCACTGACCATATTTAACGGTTTGTAATCATTGTCTTTTTTCACTTTTTTCTTCAACCATATCTGTTCTTTTTGATAAAACACAAAAAATATGCTCAGTTAACACTATTTATGAATAATTGAATAAAATAACCAAAGCATTTATTGTAAATATTGTTTAAATTTGTAGCTGTAATTTTTTTAATTGATGCTATTCAAAACGATAGAAGAATATGACAAAGAAAAACCCAGTACTTATGAAATGTTAGGATGCAATCTCAGAAAATCTGAAGCACTGTTTCATTCTTTCTAGCAAGCATGAATTTGAACGACTAGGGTAGTCTGGTGTTCGGTAGGGTAAAATACCTGTCTGCCCCTGCGTTCACCTCATTATAGAATTATATTGCAATACTTTACAAAACCCCTTGATGCTATTGAACAGTGGTGCAGTAAATAGAGAATGAGTTCAAATGCAGTAAATAGAGAATTAAAATAAATTAGTTCAAATAGGGATAAATTTTCACCTAAGAAAAGTTTCTCCTAATAATGTCATATACAATAACATCCTTGTTTCTCTCCTTGATTTAGTCCGTTACCTTGGGTTCCATCTCTGCTCACGACATAACTTGAGGGAACATATTAAACTTAAGTGACAAAAAAAATCACCAGACTCTACGGATTCTTATACAGATTTTTAAGCAGGCGTTCACAGTTCACAACAGAGAATAAACTGACACTCTACAAGACATTACTACGACCGATCTAAGGCTTTCATTATCCAGTGAATAATCCTTTCGATCCAAAGCACTAAGATTAATAGCGAAAGTTCCTTATTAAGAGTGCAACTACTCCTTACATCACAATTCTAATATCCAGTATGTCGAATATCTCCAAACGCTTCGCCCATTTCCATAGCAATCTTCCATGTCGCCCTAATCCTGACGCCTAATACCTGTCTTAGGGCTCCAATCCTTACAATTCTCCCTAGCGACTATAACGAAAACAGCCTGTGAAAAGTGGGTTTAATGGGCCCCTTCTCCTTGCTAAGTGATATTTAATTTTTTTTTTTTTTTTGCAGGTGTGTATAGATTTATTTACAATAAAATTGCAAAGTAGATTATTAACTGATTGTAGGGAATAATGATTTTCATATTTAAAAAAAAATTAATTAATTTTTTTATTTGTACTAATAATGTTTATTAAAAAAAAAAAATACCTATCTCTCTTGGACCTAAACTGGGAGATTTCTGAGGTCACATATCCCGAAAGCGCTCAGATTTGTAATAAAATATTTTGTGCGAAGTATGGACTTGTCAATTTGATACAGCCCTTAATTACAGAAGATGAATTTTTCTTTGAGAATCCTAAAGATTTCCTGAAGAAGGTTTTCTTATCAGAATTGCATTAAAAATAAAACTATTATTTTGTTGTTATCTCTGTTATTCAATACCTTTCACCATTGAAATTGTGATTTAATATAAATGAATTCGATTTTCATATATTTTTTGATTTTACTGCACGTTTAGTACTTTATGAGCACAAAAGCAGACAAATACAGTTTGAGCAAGCACCACTGGGATTTTCTGATTGTTCAAACGCAATAGGATTGATTTATTTCAAATAATGGGAGGGTTTTGACTCTGGGTCCCCGATAGCAAGCTGTTGTTCCCCGGTGAGCGAATCGGAATCCAGCTAGACCCCATTGAGAAGAAACATTGTACATCAATTGCTTCAATTGAACAAACCCCATTAAAGGCCGATGTTTGATCTGCTGCCGAGAGTAGATGACACTCGCTGTTTAGTCACCACTTCCCCCTCTACCCTTACATTTCATCCCTCCTCCCTCTGTGCATAATTACTTACAGCACCCCTCGACTCATCATCACTCCAATGGTTTAATATCTTTGAGTGGATTATATCCTAGGAGATTAAATTTTGATTTGCTACTGCAATATCTTACCATGAATCGAAAATTTAAATTGGAACTATATTTTATTCGTCCCCAAATGTTTAATGGAGTATAAAATATATGATGAAAAGACAGGAAGAAAATATAAATAAGAACTGAAGTTGAGGAAATTACATTCGTATTTACTGGCTGAAAGAGGATATATTATATAAAAGACAATGAAATGAGAAAACCTAGATAAACTAGATTTTTTTTATCGATATTAATAGGAAGGAACTAATTTATTTAACGCTATATTTTATAATAGGTTCGATGATTGAGCCACACATTGGTGTGGCTTAAGACTAAACGTATATGTAAGAAAGTTGAGGAATTATTGATACTGCAGATAAATTTCTATTACAAAATCTTAGGAGAGGATGAATTTGACACATGTGATTACTCCATTAAGTATAATGCATCTTACGGCCTATCTGATTCGACCAAAAATTAGACATCAGCAAAAATCATCTTCTATGATTTTACAATCATTACAAAAGTATTATAACTAAAAGTTTGTGGACGGGTCTTTAATAAAGTACTAGATTCTTAAAGCAATATCTGTTTTGAAACCTTAAGTGGTGGAACACATCACTTGATTTAATAATTATCGAGATTGGATTCTTGAAAGGTCTATAACTTCACAGGTGCATAGAATGGTATCAGTAGGAACCTACTACGTGTGCTTCCAAAAAGTGTAATGCTTGTTACCTTTCAAAGTTGCTTCAAGTTTTATCTTGGAAGTAAAAATAAAGTTGAAAGTAAAATAACTTCCAAACGTCACATTCCTTCATTGGATCGTCTGTTTGCTGAAAAAATCATTTGGTTCTCTTATGATAAAAATTCAAAAACCAATACTTTAAGTCGTTTGGCAACCACAAGGAAAATAATACAAATGGCTTGGCTGAAAAGTGGAATAATTTGATTTAAAAAAAAAGGAATACATTTCTACGGCTTTTCTATTAAAGAAAAATAAGTGAGGTATAAAAAATCTTTGTTTGAATATTATTAGGGAGTCTGGCATAAATGATACACCTTATTAATTTTTTCTTTATGTACCAATTTGAATAAAATTCCATTTACGCTAATTCAAAGAATAATCTCTTTAAAATAAGCTACTCTGAAATACTAAAGAATATTTTTCCCCTGTAGCTTTTCCCTGAAATACACGATTTACTCTTTGATTAGGATTAGGATGAGGTTATAGGGCAATCAACATCATGGTTATTACGCCCTGACTGTTGGGGTTTATCTAGGGTTAAATCTGTTATCCATTCTTTTAAATGTTTTCCGTTTTTAGTGCTTGTTCACATAACGTTATATAGTACTTGGAGTGCAATAAGTTAAAACCATTTTAAAAGCATAAATATAAATTATATAACTTAAAAAGTAAATTGACAATTAAAATTGAAACAATAGATAAACAATTTTAATATGGCAACAATATAATACTATTAGATTTATATGATTTATAGACTCGCTTCGGCGGTACACATACTAAAATTGGAACGATTTATTCTTTGATCCTCTATTAGTAGTAGATATGTGTTAGAAAAGCGTTTTGTGCGAATTTATTTTTCAGGCCGAGATAATTACGGCTTGCAGGGGTAGCGAGGAGCTCCTTCCAGGGTGACTCTTGGGATGCATTGTCAACATTCCAGTAATGATGTCTCTTTCACCTGAATTATTCAAGAATGAGAAAGTCCTGTGTCTCTCCAAACGTCCATTTTTCTCTTTCATTTACCTTGTCTTGCTGTGGCTGTGCACGCGATGGTATTCTCATTCATCAGGATTGCTTTGTACTAGTCAGATTCGTCTGTCCATTAAAGCAATTGTTTGTAATTTTATTGGCGCATGGAACTTTTTGAGTTAGGTTCCCTCCCACTTGGAGTAGGTACGCTTTCGAGTTATTACTTTCTATAATCCCTCAGTGGGAGTATTCAAGGAGATTATGTACCTTAAATAAGTGAGTATCTCGTCACTTATCGGTCTGTAGTGGAAACCTAACAGTTTAAAAGAACCTTCTCGAGGTGTGAAATTATGAATTATTCTGCTATGTTATTATGTAATACTTTGTATCGTACACATCAATATATTTATATGAAAATTTCAGATTTATTATAATTTATTAAATATATAATAATAATATTTAAATTAAAAAAAAATCCATTAATTTAGGTTGTTATAGTGGTCGAAATAATCCTGATTCCTGTATTTTATTAACTAATTTATAGTAAACATATTAAAGGGTATTTATAGGGCGTAATAACCTAGAAGTTGATTACCCTTCAATGATCTATTACTACTACTATTAACTGCAGACCAGAAGACTTTAATCCGAGTTTTAAATCACATGATATTAACTTGAGTTTCCTATATGAATTATTGAAATCACAATTACATAATACAATAGAAAGGAGTAATAGATTTCTTTACTACCCCTAAAAATGGGGTTCTGGTTAGGTTCACGGAAATATTTGTCTGAATTTTCGGTTTAGCAACGAAAAACAATAGATATGAAATAATGTAAACAATGAGGGGAGACTGATGTATACTTTCCCTTGAAGACTAGTTTGGAGGCTGTCTTGGGTGGCTGATGGCGAGGGTGGGAGCTTGGATGGGGTGAGCACCCTACAAGTAATTGTTTCCAATTGCGGATCGGCCCCGTGTCTCGCCCTCGTCAATCAGCTATTGATTGCTCTCCCGACCAGCCGCCTTCTTCCTGCTCCTCTCTTCCGGAAGTAGAGGCCTGATCTAGCGAACCCTCTGCGTACATCCGCCACATACATCAACCGGCAACACAACAACCAACAATCATTACTCTCTTTCCCTTGACCGCTGAAATGCGCGAATTGCTCATCGCATTAGAGCGGTCGGTGTTTTCGCTTGTGCAAATCTGCTCTGCTTTTACTGTACACCTATGAAAACCAATTTTTATAGACAATTAATGAGAGGGAATTGAATGAGACAACTAACGCGTTCTGGTGGTGTAATGGTTAAGCACGCCGGCCCGGATAGCAGGAGATCCAGGTTCGATTCCTGGCTGGGACGGATAGTTTTTTATATTCTATTCCCTCTCATTAATTGTTTGAAATTTACGTGGGATAAAATACCACAACCAAATAAAATATTTATAAAGAAAAAACCAATTTTTATAGATATAGCGGATTAGCTTAACTAACGCGGCATCGGTACATTACAGGGTCTGTAATGGGATGACATATGGGATGACGAAATGGGTCATCAGAGCGCCTATGAGTGAATAGTGAGTCTGACATCAGTTGCATGGTGATTCATTTATAAATATATTATAATCTGGACTATACATTGATTTACTTTGATCATCATATTGTAAATTCCCATAAATTCGAAACTTATTTCGTTCATGACCAACCAGGTTTTAAGATAAAACCAAAGTATTACAAGAATATTTTGTTGTTTTAGCTTAACTTCAGTATCGGCCAGGTTTAAAATTCTTCTTGGTTTTTAAATATGTAATCACTTTCTGCATAGCAAGTAGATTTATATTTTAGTAATGGCCAAGCAATGGTCACCATACCAAGTATTTACTGCGTCTAAACTCTATGAAATAAATGGTTTCCCGAATTGGATGTGATTCATTACTATAGTCATTAAAAGAGGGAGTAGAAAGATGGGTTATTAGGACACCAAAAAGGTATAGACAAAATATTTAAAGTTTGATTGTGTTAGTTACGGACAAACTTTGAAAATTCAACAATAACTATTGAACAATATATTTGTTATACTTGAATGAACACTATGGGCATTGTTGCGTTTTACCTCTAAGATTCTTGTAAAATTCTCTTCTCTTCTTCCAAAGAACGGGAAAGTGGTGTTTGAAAGTTCAAGATCTTATTTTCCTTTTGAATCTAAAATACGAATCCTGGGCATCTTACAGCAAAAGAGGACAGTGGTGTTAGCCTATCACCTTACGAAGCTAACATGTCTAAAACTTAAAGGCTATAAGCTAGATAATTACCTTGATCAAAACAAACATCAATCGTTATGCCCAGTAAGTCTTATTCTTGCACTCCCTATGGTTTTTCAAACTTTCTGGAATGTTTTATACCATTAATTTCCCTTAGATATCCTCCCAAATTGTCATTAAGACTTGTTTAACTATCAAGTAACGAGTAATATTTTCAAGTTAAACTATATACTTCATATGTTGAGTGCAAAGGGTACTGTTTTTTTTTCTGTTTATATACAATGGAAAGTATATAAAATTGTTTAACGATTTATTGTGTTGGTTTATATGAACACACCGAGTGTAATATATATATATATATATTTTAGCATTATAATAACCATAATTAGTCTTGATTTGAGTTACATTTTAATACAGAGTAACACATGAACGATAAACAACATTTACATCAATTTTATACAAGAAATGCAAGGGAATAGAAAAAAAAATTATTTTTACCTCAGCCGGGTCTCCTGATTTTTTGGCTTATGCTAAATGAGTAACTTTTCTGGTTATGCTAACCATCACACCACCGAGGCTAGCTAGATAATTCCTTCTACTCCCCGTACTTTACT
>KZ808516.1:42141-58484 GCA_000696205.2 Oncopeltus fasciatus | reverse complement strand
AGTGGATTGCAGTATATACATTATATATATATATAATAGGCTAGGTAAAAGCTCCTAAATGTAATTTGTTGTTGCCGAGATAATTTACCAAGTAAAATAGGAAATTTATGAAAAATGTTCAAGATTTTTCTAAAAAGTATATTAACGGAAATTCAGTGAGATAAAATATTCGGGGTCAGTGTTTAGAAGAGCTTTTAGTGCAGTACCCAAGAAAACAGTCTTTCTGCGATGAGATGAAAATTACTGACCTATATATATATATATATAATTAGCAAACCTTCAGCAAAAAGGAGATTGAACTGTATGTCAATCACTGGGTGTCGGGAAAATGATCATCTCGGAGGAGGCTGGTTCTTTGAACATTTAAAGTCTAAGCGTAGACAGAAATAATAGAGTTATTGTATACATTATTAATTTTGATTTTTACCCCTAAACCCTCACCAAACCAATGGCCTTTAATTGACCACAAATTAATATAGAACTGACATTCCACACATATCAGGAAGGGTTTACACTACTGAGTTAAGGGCTTTATGCCTGTATAGCTGATGAAAATAGGCTTTCCTCACCATCTCATACATATGCAAGATGCCCTGTCTTTGGGACACCGGATTTATCCACCGGAAAACCATCAGTCGGCCTACTATTCCTTTCATCAACCTAAATATTAAGAGGTTATTTCACTTCCTCATTGACTTTTGAGAGTATTTCTTATTTGGGGTGTGTATTTTTTTATATTTTTTATAATAGCAATTAATGAAGTTTTTAAATGACACAGAACTTCCTATTTGCCTGTCAGTAAAATATTCACTAACAGTCTTTAGTATTTATTGTTTATCACTTTCACACAAATTATCTATTGCAAAAAGAAGATCGAGAAATCATTCAGGTTTACTAAAAGAATAAAACTTGAAACCTATTTCGAACTAATAAATCATATTTTCTGTAAATGAATGAGTGAAGATATATTAGATGATAACAATAAACGACGACTGATGAAGGGAACATTTTCAAGAGGTAACATGAGTCTAAATAACGCCATAAATATATATTCATACATTGTGAAGAGAACCCTTATTGCACCGAACGTATTTAGTGGATGCGAGGCACTAAATACTGTGAAAATAAATCCTAAATACTATGAAAATAAAGCATGGGGCACCCGAGTACCTCAAGGGGATCCGTTCGGAATAAGAAAAGCTTTTATCTATAAATAATATATAGGTGTTTGGAATGGGGTGGCGACCTGTAGATAACCCCTTCTTCAAAGATCCTAAGTGGTTAAGAAGTAAGCTATCAAAAAAATAAATAAAAATGTGTTGTAATTTGAGAAAACATAGTACTCTGGACATTCCATTGATAGGGTAAAATTTAGGGGCCTCTCGGTTACTTTAAACTTTTGGAAGAAGGATATGTGTTAACACTGTGTTTTCCATACTACTTGAGAAGTCAATTTTAATAATCTCTAATTTTTCACTTTTTTAGTACTGTGAGGGTGGCCAGTACTTTAAGATATTGAATTTTCAATAGGAAGGTTTATAAAGGAATTGAGGTTTTAGTCTACGGTTAGTTCGTTATTAATATTCTGCTAGGTATGGAGAACTGAAAAGAAAGAACAAATAATGATTTCTTGGGTTTTAGTCAAGCCTATTCGTCTACAGAGGAAATTCCCTGGAAGGCGCCAAATGTCGGCGCTGGAAAACTCGTAAGAGTTCTTTAAGTGGAGCCGTCTTGGCCTGGATTTGGGACATTTATGACAAACAGGGCCACTCTTCAAGCTATCGATTAACCTGTTAAATCGACCCTTAGATAAGGACTTCGTGGGGGGGTGGTAGCCTATCTCCAACCCCAATAGGCAATAAATTACATTTATCTTACGACCTTTATAAACAACTACCCTCGAGGAACTTAGTCGAATGCTGATGTCTGATAGGAATTCTGTCAACTTTTTATCTGACACAAAAAGAGAAAGAAAGAGATTAAATATGAATCAGATAATGTAGCATAATTTTTTATTTTAAATAATTTGCATGCATAATATATGTTATCTCAGAAATTTGTTATTCCCTCACAAGAATTCTTATCACCCCATCTTGCTCATTGAAAAAAATTAAGTAAATTTTAATTTTCATACCTGTAGAACAAAATTCAAATTGAATGACATTAATGTTCTAAACATATTCACTATCCTATTATCTTTAAGCATAAATAAATAAATAATTAACTCATTTAAGTAACAAATTTCAGCTTGAAGCTGACTGAAAAGCACTAGAGTTGAAATTTTTTATAATGGCTATTAAGAAAAAAATTATTATTAAAGAAAAGTCCAGTTATTGCCACGGAACATGTCTTGAGATGAACGAATCTTCCAAAAATTAATTTACTTAAAAACTCTGGCATAATGCTAAGTCCCGTCTTTTTAAAAATTAGTTTTTATATTCTTTTTTTTAAACATCAAATCAATAAATAACGGCCAGCTATAAAAGAGAAACAATCGTCAAATTACCACTCCAGATACTCATGATATTTGAAAACCCATCATATGCTTCATTCTGATTTATTTCTATAAACTCTCCCAAGTTTAATAATACACCAAATCATTAAACTTAAACAAAATTTGATAAAAGTGGAATTAGCAACTATCAAAATGTCATAAAAATAGTTGTAAGTGTGCAGAGTACGATACACAAAATGTCATGCCACGTTCTAAACCTACTTTATCTTATTTCCTTGGTAAACTTACATTGAAATTTAAATTGTCAAATAGAGAATTATCTAATTTTCTGATTATGAATATCTAATCTTCTTATTTTTATAACTATGATTTATTATTTGTAACTAATAAACAGGTTATTTAAATTTTGTAGTATAATGAAACAGTTTTGACTAACTTTCAAATTAGATTTATGAAGAAAAGGCTACTTGGTAAAAGTTAAATCACTATAAAATCAGAAATCAGTGAGCAATACTTTATATTTGAGGTAGGAGAGTGGGTTATCCACATAAACTCGGTCCGGTAATTGTCGGAGACAAACTTCACTCGATAAACTTGAAAGTAGATGGAGAAGTTTCTATAAGGGCCTAAAGGCAGCAAGCTAGTTAAAGTTTCTACGGAAGAATTCCTTCAACAAGTCTTCTCTTAGAGAAATATATGTTCTTCATACTTAACAAAGGCCCTCCGGAAAGGGTTTTCCGTTCATCCTTCGTAATGTTCTCTTGTTTCCCCAATCTCCATCTCCAAGACGAACTACAGCCTTGTCTTCCGACTGGTCTAGAGTCTTCCCTTGCTTCTCCTTCGAAGCTCTGAGCATTATAGTAGTGATTAATCCAAATAACTGTCATATCTGCCTGAGAGCTTTCTCGTAAAAATATGTCTCAAGAAGAGCAGTGACAATGAAAAGTCATTTATATCTCCTAAGTGCATGAAATATCTTTAAAAAAAAAAAAAAAAAAAAATTTTGTAGAAACTATTATTATTCGTTATTTTACTTCGAACAGTACCGTCGTTACCTCCTTTCTACTATTATTAAATAATTTTAAGTCTATTTATTTAGCATTTTTAATTGAAGCTAATGAATGAATAAATTAATTTTTTCGAAATATAATCCTTAAATTAGATTACTCCGATTTCTACCGAGTGGAAGCGGGAGTTCCTCAAGGTAGTGTGCTTGGACCTAGTCTTTTTATCCTGTACACTGCTGACATCCCTACCCATCCAAGTACCCTCTTAGCTCTATTTGCGGACGACAAAGCTATCCTAAACTCCTATCCCGATCCTAAAACTGCTTCTAAAAACCTACAAGATCACCTCGAAAAAACCAAACAATGTTGTGGCAAATGGAGAATAATCCTTGATCTAAAACTTTTTAGTCAACTTCAGCTTAACTTGTAACCTAACTTTCCATCGTCGGTAGCAAAGAAATTACCAATCTTTCTGACCATATGATTATTTATAGAAAACCATTAGAAGAACATTGCATTAGCTAGAACATTATTTATCTAATTTTCCTCTTAGAATATAACACACTTTGTAGAACAATGAAGAAAACAGATTAATTTTCTTACGTCATTAATGTTTTTATTAATAATTCATTATTTTTAGTTATACAAAAAGTTTCTGGAGGAATTTGATTAAATTGTTTGTTATTTTAATCCTTAAGTTGGTAAAGGAATGAGATGTAACTCTACTATTCTAAACTCCATTAGCAACAGCAAGTTTTTCTTCATCCATAAAAACCCACCCAGCGCCAGAGGAATTCCATTGTATCTACCATGTAAAAATCACGACAAAACTAACATGCATGATCAATATAATGCAAAGACAATTATTTATTAGAACGGCATGTATGTTTCAGCATATATATGTCGATTATTTGATTGCAATAAGAATGCAATTAACCAGCTAGGTTATAATTATAACCCCTGTAAGTTCTTAGGTATGAGAATATGTTTAGAATCAAAGCTCTCAGAGTACAAAAAGAACCGAATCTCACTCACGAGTGACTACTAATCTTAGATGTAAGCCAACTGCTATTTCAAGTGATAATGTCTCGTTCAAAATAAATCATTGATCAGCCAATGCTTGCAGATAAAGCAGTTCCTCATACTAGGTATAATGCAGTACTTTGTGAAAGGACTTCCAAATTAGTGAAATATTACTGAATAAGTACTGCTTAACTATTCTTTTTCTAATTATACAGCCTTTTAATTCGCTTATACTTGATAATATTCATAAAAGCAATTAATCATACTTTACAGCATGGCCGTAATGTTGACAAATTGACCATAATGTTTCATAGCTTAGATTATATAACAGTATTCGTATATTTGTTCATGCTATATTGATAAACCTCTACAATGATCTCTAATACTCTTTAGAAGGAGAGTTTTTTGACTGTATATATTATTATTAGTTGATTTTAGTTGGGGTTCGGTCAAGGTAGACCATAAAAAATACAAATTTAAAAAAGTTTATTTTTTTAAAAGATTATCTGCCTGCGTTTCAGCTTACATTGTAAGCCATCTTCAGGGCTGCTGCCTCTCGTCTTGAGAGAGGACGTCCTGTCCCTAAGTTCACATTTCCATCAATGTGAACTTAGGGATTTGTGAAATAAAAAAAATACTTTTTTAAATTTGTATTTTTTTAAAATCTACCTTGACCGAACCCCAACTAAAATCATCTAATACTAATACTCTTTAGTTTGCTTGGACAGAACTCCCGGGTCTCTATAGGCATTCTTTGTATCGCTCTTATAATAAGAAAAAAAAGTCCAGAAACAAGCCAATGAATCCGGGGGTAAAACACATCTTAAGTATGGGTTTATTCTCGACCTAATGCATATTGAAGAAGGTGCGAGCTAAACACATATTCTTCTCAATCAATGAAGAATTGTACTGTCGCAAAGCGAATAGTTGAGCGTACCCAGTAATCTGGTAAATAGTAATCTAAGAGTCATTATAAACAAGAAAAATTGACAGTGAATAAAACTGGACGAGACCATCATAGAAAGTGAAGAGCTCAGAAACTGAGACACATAAGATCATAAATATTATTTTTATTGTGGTAGTTTATCCCACGCTAATTTTAAACGAATAAATGCAAGAGAATAGAATAAAAAATCTATCTTTCTCGGAGGTTAGACTCTCGACACTAGCGCTGGGAATTTAATAACTTATCTGACTAGTCTCGGTGGTGTAAATCGGATAGCAGGAGATCCAGGTCTGAGACAGTTAGATTTTTTTAATCTATTCCCTTGCATTTATTTGCTTATAAGATCATATCTCTGTCGAAAGACCATACTCTGCTATTGACTAAAGGATTGGTTACAGAGTCTACAAATCCAGAAGGAAATTTATGGTTTTATCATATTTTGTCGAATTCCTGAGAAGAATAGTTTTAAAATAACATATATGAGGGCGTGTACTTTGGATGGAGCATAAGGGAGGTGATCCTTGAGTTAGTCGGAAGTTGGGTTGGCAAAAGTAACTAGGGGAGGACAATTGAGATAAGGGAGGTGGCTGGGAGTCCTTAGCTGTGTCTGATAAAGCGCGGGATGTCTCAGCCATGGTCTCTGCTGGTTTTGTTCTGCGGGGTACCAACTGGCCCGATAAAGAGGAGAAGCTCCTAGAGCGAGAGAGAGAGGGAGAGCGTCCATCCGAGCGGCTAATTAGAAAGAGCATCCGGGAACTTGAGCTACAAGATAAGGGGGGTCGACTCTACAGAGTCAACTCAAGTACTCATCCGAACAGAAATGATTCAGACTTAACTCTACGCAATATCTTTACTAGTACTTACGGAAAATGTATCTGTATTAGAATTTCACTGCTGAAAATACTGGAGTTAGAAATTTTTTTTCTCGATTAGTGAGATATTCACATTCATCAGACATTCATAAATGCTATGATAAAATATAAGCTTTGACTAATTATAGCAGATCTAAAAAGTAATATTTTTCCATTATTTGCTTCCCTTTCGTGAAATACTATAATTTTTTATTTGTATTTGCTTTTTCTTACATGATGCCATAATAATATTGGTATCNACAAAACAATAAAGAACAAATATTTATTGAATTAATTGAAAATTAAATATTTAAAAAAAAAACAACATTTGTTCCTTAATGATTTTGTAAGAGAGTAAAACTATAAGAAAATAAATTTGTTTTATGTACATAATATACAAAGTTGCGGTCATATATTGTTACGCAACGGGCTAAAAAACCATGCCGTTGTCGCCTAAACAAGTCATCAATCCAGTACATAAACTGTAGTCACACTTTAACTATTACAGAAAATCTTAAAATTGTGATTGAGAGGTTTCTCAGTTGCAATACATTACGGGTGGGAAAGTTGATCACTGGCTAATCTAAATATGTAGAATAAATACTACTAAATTCACAGCAACGAATGCCAAAATTCACAAGAAATACTCAAGAAAGGACTAAACGACATGTGGTAAGTTTAGATAATAGCTCTAAGATAGATACGGCTATGTCAGTACATAATAGAGATAATGAACATAATTAATGTTGTAACTTCATAACCAACAACAAGATTTAAAAAAATATAGCGAAAAAAAAAGAAGTAGAAAAAACCTTGACATGTCGATTGGAACTTTTTCATTGAAGCTGATTGAATGTTAATGTATGTGTTGAATGCCGAAACTGCTAGCTATTGAGCATAAAATAAATTAAAGTAATTTTGAGTGAACAGATTTGCAATTTTTCAATTGAGCGTAATATTGAGTGAATTATGATCTGAAGGACTTCTCATTTGTAAAATATTATAAATAAAAGATTGAACTGGGCGGGATTTGAACCCGCGGCGTCAGGATTGCGAGACCCGTACGGATCCCCTGAGCTAGCCTGGCGCCCCTGTTTATAAGTTTAAGACGTTGTTGTGCTGAAGTTTTTGTGGGCAGTTTCAAAAAATCCTGTAGCGGAGTGGTTGCTGATGTCTTTAATTATAATTTATTTTTGTCGTGAATTTATTCTGGGGGGAGGGAGAGGCGACAGTTGTTATTAAAGCGGTTTTTTTTTTGTGATTATACACTACACCCATTTCATAAATTATAAGCATTAGGGGAATAGTGGAATAAAATATACACATTTTCCAAAGCGTATGGAAGCCAAGAATCTTTGCACGATAATGTAAGCCGAATAATACGCTCAGTCTGAGGAAGATCGCCTACTATCTATATCTGCACTCCTCTAGCGAATCCTTATAAAAAAATACCTGACAAGATATATATAATAACAACCAAACGACTCTAAAACCTTTGTACAGACAGCACACGTACAGACCTCTTGGTGCTTCAAAAGTAATTAAGCTCAGATGTTATTGCCATTTTTAGAAACATACTTTTCTACGTAATATCTGATGATATCCATAAATTAATTTTAAAAATTACAATGAACTTAAAATAATAGAATAAAGACTTTCATAANTTTTGTTGGTATTATTGACTAAATGATCAAAAACTGCCAGGATAAATAAAATGTGAAATTAAATTTCTCTTTAAAAAATGTGAAATTTATAGTCCCGCATTCATAATTTGACGGCTGTTTCAAAGTCTCTTCCAGAGAAAAAGTATTTTTATTTATTTATTTATTACAAAAAAAATATCCCAATTCATAAATGAAACCGAAAGAATGTTTGCCCTGCCGAAGTAGCCTTTTAAAATGAAAGGTATTAAGAAGTTCAAATTTGAAAAAAGGAAGAAGAGATCGGACTCCAGTGTAAATAAACTTGAAAGGGAAGAGCTTACTTTGGGAAGGCCGCTTTTACTAAACCAAACTTCTTTTCCCAGGCAGCAATACTGTTGTATATCTGAGGCAATGCCTTACTCCATCACATTCCTTCCTTCGGATAATGGCTATCCGATGGGATAGCTACTTCAGGAAATGGACGCTTGGTCAGACCAGGCAAATTGCTCTCATGTGTGTGTGTATAAGTAACAGCAGTAATGCTGCTGAAATGACTTACTTGAAATTGCGAAAACGGGCTCAAAAGATTGGAGCTAAGTTTACAGTAAACACTGCCAGGAATCGCTGCCAATAATCGAATGACTAATTGACTGAGGAAAGAGGAGGTCATTGTAAAAACTTGGGAGAAGTTAAGACGAAACGTGTAGATTTCTGCTTCTAAGACAATTTTGATGTTTCAGAGGGCACCGACTTTAAGAATATCAATTGAAGATGAAAATAGACAAGAACCTACCAATTTTCAAAAACTTCTGAATTAATGTTCAGAAATAATTTCATGTACTATTCAAAATAAACAGAAATGTGCACATTAGAATTAGTCAGAAATCACTTCGAGGGTGTTGAGTCAACTTCTTTTCTTTTTAAATTAAAAATTGCTAAAAGGATGTAAATAAGTGGACGGACGCCTGAGCAGAGCAAAGGTTCGGTGGTGCAGAATTGACATTGGTGGAATCCTAGAAATACGCTAAGCGGACCGTAGATTGCGTACTTTTATTTATTGTTACGTGACCCCAAAATGAAAATAGCGAGGAACGTGGAAAGTCACAGCTAGAAAATGCATCAACAACAGAACAAGCTCATTCCCGCTCTTCATCTTCTGGGATTATAGTCAATGCCAAAATATTAGTGACAACACATCCGAACTTTCAGGCCATCATACTATCTATGCCTGTGTTAACTATAGTCTTCCATGATAATATCCTTTGGATTAGGTGGTAAGATTGTTGAACCACCAATTCAAGCCAATTTCTCATAGCAATCTGCATCTAACTGTTGCAAATAAGTCATTATCATTATATTATAATATTATATATTTTTTCTAGTTTAAATTGAATGGAAACATTGATCTGCTAAAACTTGGTGTAAACTTGGGTTCTTTTCAGTAGATTTTTTTTTTTTTAAAGAGGATCAAGAAGGCGAGAGGGGACGTCGTGTCACCAGGATCCCACATTCATGACTGAGACCTGGTGACGTCCCCTCTCGCCTTGATGTTAACCCTGAAGATGGCTTGCAATGTAAACTGAAACTTAATTGATAATAAATTAATACATAATACACATTTTTTTAATTATATTTTTTGGATCTACCTTGACCGACCCCCCTCGCAAAAAAAAGTTACTAAAAATCTCTACGGTCAAAAAGCACTCCAGTTGGGTTCTTTTCTTTTCGGATTTATTTTCTCCAATAAATTATTTATGTATTTTTGTTTCCCTGTGTGAAATTTAATCTTCAAAGCACACACATTTCAACGATATGAAGATTGTGAATATAATTGTATATATAAATTTTATCCAATTTCATTTTCCACTAAAGTACAAAAAAGGCCTAAACAGCATTCCAATGATATAAAATATGTAATGTAAAGAGCCACTCAATTAAAAGATTCGGCTGTAGCCCCGTAAACACACTTTTGTCCAGTCACTCCCCATAAAAACAACTTATATATATATATATATTTAAAGGATAGAGGTCCATGTGAAATAATTTTTCATTAAGTCTGTAAATCAAATTTTATTTCAATTGGAGAATTATAAAAGAAAACACCCACAATTTAATACTATATGTGTATATATTAACAATATATTAATTATACTTTGTTTTAAATAATTAGTTTGTTATTAATTTATTCTATCTTTTGGAAATCGTTTTTACTATTGAGGATAATTCATCTTTTATGTTTTAAATATTTATTTCTATGATTATATATTGTTTGGCTTTAAATTAGAAAAATATGTTTTTAACAATAACACTGGGGAACACATTTTTTGTTAAGTTAGGTCTGTTTTTTCACTAATTCTTGGCGTCTGAATCTGAGAATAACCTTAGATTTTGTATATCACGGATATCCTCAGAAATCATAAAAATCAAGCATTTAAAAGAACAAAAGTAAGAAAGTACCAAATATACAGTTTGTAAAACATTTAATGTAAGTTAAATTGAGTTCATACGTATTTTTACAATTGTTTGTTTTATTGTTTTGTTTTGTTTTTAATTCTTATTAGGCAGTGTTGGCAATGATGAGGTCACGCGGCCATTTCCTACTCAGGAGGCATGGTGGGTTATTAGGATGGGTAATACTAGACAGAGTTAATTCATACATATAAAACTGTTTACTAATGCATAGTACTTAAAAATTAAGATACAAATTTGCGTTTGTAGCTTTTTCTGGAGTGTTAGTTTGTGTAAATTTGCGCTTGATGCTTTAACAATAGTCAGCTATCACATGTACGTCCAATCTACTTTGATACCTTGCTTCCATGACCCTCAAATCTTGATGGAAACGCTCACCCTGCTCATCACTCACTGCACCAAGATTGCCCGGGAAATTAACAAGGTGGCTGTGTAAAAAAATGCAATTTAATGCTCATATTGCAACCTAGCTTTTGGAAGCTTTCCAAGAGTTGCTGGACAATTTCGGAGTAATTCAATGCTCCTGTATTTCCAAGAAAGTCTTTAACAATGTTTTTTAATGCCATTCTATCCAATTTTTGACATTATTACCACGAAATGTGCGTCTACAAGAAGCTGTCGAATCTGTGGATCATCAAAAACACTACTAATGTACTGATGTTTGTCCTTTGACTGGGAATGGTAAAACTGCCACATATAAAACAAGACGAAAACAAATATGGTTATCATAGGAAATTGATAGGGTTTTTTTGTTGTTTTTTTCCTGCTAATCATTTTTACTCTTTCAATGTAGTATTTATTTTTTTTTTTTAATTTCCTTATTGTATCTCGTAAGATAATTTTTTTTAAAATTTTAATGGGGAAAACCTTTGAAAGGTTGGTGTACCATTGTTCTCTACAAGATGCTCTTGAAGAATGCATTCCCACGACTACAAGTTCCCCCGTACAGAAATGCCTTTGAGTGTTGAATACTTGAGAAAGCACACATCCTAGATGCGCACATATCTGGGATTAAGTGTTTGGGAGCTGACGTGCGTAGGTAGGTCACAACTTGCCATCCCTAGCCATTCGTCACAGCTTTGTGAACACAGAGCATACTTCAAGCCACTTCATACTTCCAGTCTTGTCAAGTATTTTCCACGCCACACATCTCTTTAAGATTCTCTTTTCCACCGGATCTCTTTAAAGCAGCGTTCTTTCACCAACCTCCTCTCGAACCTCCTCTATAACACCATGAAAAAGTGAGAGTACGTAACGCATTTATAAAATTAGTGTGACTTGCTTTTTTATTTTNCATTTCAGTTTACATAATTAATTATATATAGAACAAATATTTTAAAGCCAGCCTCAGTTAGCATTTTTCCCATTTAATTTGTTCAGGATAGGATTAGGATTAGGATCAAGATTGAGGACAATGGACATCTAGGTTGTTACGCTCTAGTTTGTAGAATTTATAAAACTATTGCAATAGCATAAATTGTTTTAAAAGTCGGGATTATGCACTTGAATGAAACCTAAATAAATATAGTACACAGGACCCAGGAGAGTTATTTCTAATACCAACTAAAAACTAACATTGATTAATTAACTTCTACAATAGAAACTTATCAATATACTTCTAATGTCTCATAATTTATTTTTACATTAAATTATTTATTTATTAATGATATTTAATGGACCAATTACAATTATTAGCTAAGCATACGAGGGCGGGTCAATAAGTGCGTGACTTTTTAAATGAAACAAAGGTTTTTTGATAAAAAGTAATTTTATTTTTCAACATAGTCTCCTTTGAGCTCTATACACTTCGTCCAACGTTTCTCCAATTTTTTTATCCCTTCCAAAAAATAAGATTTCTTGAGCTCCTCAAAATATGTATTTGTTTGTGAGATGATTTCATCGTTGGAATAAAATCTCTTTCCGCCAAGCCATTTCTTAAGGTTCGGAAACAAGAAATAGTCACTCGGGGCTAAATCCGGAGAATACGGCGGATGAGGGAGCAATTCATAGCGTAATTCTTGAAATTTTGCTTGTACGGCCACAACGAAATTCTGTAAACCACTTTTTTACCATTGATATCGATGGTGCAGAGTCCCCATAGTATTTTATCAAGCTTAGCCTTTGTTTCAGTGATGGTTTTTTTCCGCAAAAAATAATGCTTGATGAGCACACGAAATTCACTTTTCTCCATTTTCTCCACAATTCACGAAGTTGTTTGTCTTTAAAGACTGTCAAACACAAACTAAAAGACCCAGCGTGTTCAAACATTTACAGGAGTCAGCTGATAGATGCTTGTTGACAGGAGCAGTGTTGCCAACCTAATTATAAGGCGGGAAATTCAAAAAGTCACGCACTTAATGACCCACCCTCGTACTTCTGAAGGTAACATATTAACAAGTAATACAATTTTAGAACCGAAGACCAAATAATAGCAGATTGGCAAGTAACGTAATTGTGATGGTAAACAAGTAAATCCGTATATTAGTTAAAATTAAATTCCTTTGATATTTGTCAACTTATTTTACATAGTTGTGTTTTGGATTTGCTAAATTTTATTTATTTATTTTTTAAAAGGTAGAATGTTAAAAAAAAAGTCTACTGGTTGTATTAACAATCATAAGAGGATTTGCAATCTTAGGATGTAAGCTCCAGAAGATACTTGGAGCATGCGATCTGCGAGTAACTACTTATCCACAGACTGGTGATTCGTGCGAAGATCTGTTCATGAAGGGAGTAGAGGAGATGACGAGATGGGCTAGTTCCGGGGGCCCAAGGAGAAGATGCCCACTTCCCGTCCGGAAGAAGACGTCCTTCGGGAACATAACGAAGTCACAAATCCCCCTTCGATCCTCCCCGCCAACTACGAGAGTGCGTCATCCCGATGAAATGTCTTCCGCACCACGACCTCCCGCCGCTGCTTATATATAACTCTTCAGACGGGGTTCCTGCATTATGAACGACCGTGAGTTTCAGGCAAAACCACGTGCAGGCTTGCTTGCTTAAAAATTTACTTTACACCGATACTTACTTTTCCTCTCTACAGTTATAGTCTTAGGTGTGCATGAAGTAGAAATACATGAAGTAGACGAATGAAATTCCTTTCTTACAAGTCATTTGGGGCGTAGACCGTTAGCAACACCAGTATTTCATTTCCTCCAAGTATTATTTGTTACAATCTGTTTACGATTTGAATTTCTTTCTGTTATTGACCCCAAATTCACTAATTTAAACTAGCATGCAGTAAACAGCTGTATATTTTACATTATTTTTACGGAAACCCAGTTATTACTATTGCATTTATAACCAATTACGTTGACTATTTACCGTTTCTTCTTTCGGATTGAACCGTGTCAAATTGTTGTTATTTGCCGAGCTTTCGCACATCATGTGATGGCTTCTTCAGGGCTGAAAAGAGAATGAATGATAAAATCATTCTCTTTTCAGCCCTGAAGAAGCCATCACATGATGTGCAAAAGCTCGGCAAATAACAACAATTTGACACGGTCCAACCCGGAAGAAAAAACGGTAAATACTTCTGACGACCGTCGAAGCCTACGTGAACAAATTACGTTGACTGCATGATAATCACCTGAATACAAAATTAAATTCCTTTGGTATGTTACTTGAATACTTTTTTTCTTTATTATTACAATATACGATGTTCCATTACTACTTTAAAATTTTACATTTATTTTTAATTTTACAATTTAAATAAGATAACAGAGAAAATTATTTTCATAAAAAGTAACCAAATTTAGTTATGAAGTATGTGATCCTTTTGATAACGCTAGGCAAATGGGTTTATTATATCCATTAATTGTCCGCACATTAAATAAGACATCTATTATCTGCTGAGATAATTATGTATCTATTAGCACATAAATAATCTTTTAGAAAAATTGCACTTGCATAGAGGCAGTAAGAGCTAAGTAATCACGATTTACAAGCTCCTTGATTTCATCTGTCAGGGCATTGCTACTTGACATCACATATACATATCTTATTCATGACAAAAATTCAAGATGGAGAACAGACTTTTCAATCAATGTATGCTAAAAAAAATAGAAGGATAAAAGATCTGAAACTCAATAAATAAAATTCAATTTTATGTTAAAGCTTGATCGTAATATTTCCGTGTGTTATATTCTTAAAAATTCTTACAGCTACGTTATTATCAAATAAATACATTATAAGATGACATATGGTTATTGTCATGTACTTTCGTACCCCCTCCACCTCTTAAATTTCTTTCTGCCTTCTTTATTCCGTCTCATTCAGTTATGATCCTCAGTCAAAAATTCTTGAACAATGTCGAAAAATCGCATTTCATAAGAAAACAACTAACAATTATGAATATTTTTTATTGCTCAGATTACAGAATTCCCCAAAACATCCTTAAATAGTAATAGTTAGAAAATATAGTTCCTTTGTTTTTTTCTTATTACACAAAGCTGCATGTGTAGTAGACTTATAGTCTGGCTAGTAGGTTTAAAAGGCACATATTGATAAACTGTTGAATCCATTTTTCACATAAAACATGTTCTTTTTAACATATTATATGAATTTTATGACTACATATATAAATAAAAAATTTGACTACATAAATTAACGGTGGGACAACAGAAGTACATACTGTAAATTTCCAAGTAGGTTAAAATTTGTAAAATAGCCATGAAGCTCATTAATTTTCCGGCTTTTCGTTCAATAAGAACTTCTTGAATGCGCCCATGAAAGTCATTAACTGTATATAATTGTATAGCTCAATAGAACTGCTATTGCTTTTCTTATTGAAACGAAACCAATGCAAAAAATAAAGTTTTTAATAAAAGATTATTTTTAAACTTCAATTTCTAATAGAAGGTTCACCATTTATTATTAAAACCTTAGAATATCGTCAGCTCTGTCACGAGCAGACTCAAGTGACGTACAAAAGATGCGGAGAAAGTTAGCATATTAATCAATAGTAGAAATAANAAGTAAATATTTCAAGAAATATACTGATATTAATCAAGTTATAAAGATAAATAACTTGATTCACACGAGGGAAATATCAAATATATTCGAAGCCACCTGGTGGTGTGAGAATAGCTATCCCCTAAAAGGAAGACCCTTGCATAGGTGTTTTGTTGGTAAGAATGGTGAAAAAAGAAACATAAATCGGCAGGCTCCAACTCGTCGAGGACCAGGAGGGGTTGGTCTTTGCCAAGGGGTTGCTTCTACCCGCCGCCAAGAGCACTACCCCCTCCTCCTTCAAATCTCCCCATGGCCTCTCAATCCGTTGCGGTATTCTTACACTTCTCCTGGAAATCAGCCACAAACACTAAATGTAACTCTCAAAGAGTTATGACCGCAATTCCTTTACGACACGCATAAAAAAAAAATAATAAAAAATAAATAAAATAAAAAATAAAACCAAACGGAAGATCAAATTATCGCAACGCTTACATTTTTAATTAGCTATCAAATTCACAATTATCCAGAATCGTACTTTGCATAAATTCTGAGCAGAACCTGATTACAGCATTGGACTGCTCGTATCGAGGCTGAATTTGTAAAGTTTTCTTTTTTTGTTCCTTCTGGTAAAGTATGAAAAAACATAATGGTTGTCTATGCTAAACCATCCTTTTCAAGACGTTTATGTCCCCTGCTTAAAAGATATTTAATTATCCTATGGCCTAGGTCTCAATTTTCAAGCCCTTACTGGTTTCTTTAGCAATTATTTCTACTAATTTTCAGGTATAAAAATAGAAGTTTTTTTTTTTAAGTAATAAATATAAAAATAGTTTATATATAGGTGTCCCAAACGGGAACCGGAATGGGTTAACTCGATCCGTGATCAAAAAAAAATCTACAAGTTGTTAAAAATTTGAATTTTTTCAACCAAAATTCAAATTCAAGGATGTTTCTATTTCAGGGTATTTATATATTACGTATATCTATTTATATATA
>KZ808516.1:15652-31958 GCA_000696205.2 Oncopeltus fasciatus | reverse complement strand
CACGCACGCACGCACACACTCACGCACGCACGCACGCACGCACGCACGCACGCACGCACACACACACACACACACACACATACACAAGAACAGGAGGGAGAAAGAGTGTAGGGAACACAAAAAGAAAACAATTTTCCATGATTACCAAAAGTTACAACTTTTCCATGATTACAGAAAGTTACAACTATTCATTCGATGATTACAGAAAGTTACAACTATTCGATGATTATAAAAAGTTACAAAGCTTTCACTTTCGGGAAAACTTCTCGCCCTTCGTCAGTGAGAAGTGAAAAGAGACTTCTCTGAGCCTACGTGTTAAGTGATACTTGATAATTATTATCAAAATTTGATATTTTAGACGTTAGAATATTGCTAAAATTAAGTGTATTTGACTAGGTAAAATATGACGTCATGAAATTTTATGAATAATGCAAGTGAGAGGTATGTGCTGCAGTGATAGAGAAGTGTTTAAGGCCGACTGGGGGACCGCGAAAATTACTACGGGGGATGCTCGGCAATAAATAGCCTGCAGAGTAACCGGCGCCGGTAGGATTAGCTTGGCGCCAAGCTCATCTCTGCTTTATTTAAGGGCCGCCGCGATTTATATGCAATTATGAAGTTAAGGGGAATAATGAGGAGGCGAGAGGTTTTCCACGCATTAAGGAAAAGCTTGCATTTCTAGAACGCCTTATTCAGGTGGTTTGGAATCCACCATGAGTCCATAGCTTAGTGGGGTGAAGAGTCACTTGACGAGGTCCTCAGTTCGTTCACTCACACAGTGGAGAGTCAGTTTGTTTTCTATTGGGATTTATTCTCCATCGGAGTACAAGAATCCGTGGCGTCTGTTGAGTTCTTGTCGCTTAATTATAATATGTTCGCTCCAGTTCAGTTGTGAGTCAAGGTGGAAACCGTGATAGTGAGTCACTGGACACACCTCGAAGCGGGAAGAAATGAGATCTTGAACAAACGATATTAAGATCGTGGTGAAGGGAGAAATGGGAAGCATTTGCAATCATTTGGAGGGTTTTGGATTGAAAGGATTAAATTCTTTGGTTGTTGGAAGGCCGCCAGGGCACCCCAGATTTCTACCCCGTGTGTCTAGATTGGTCGTAAAAAGGTTTTGTAGAGCGTCAGTTTGTTTTCTACCGTAAGATTTGTGTTCTTATTCATGTATTATGTATTAAACAAATAAATGCAAAAGTCAGAGACATAGACCTAGCCACGAGAAAATAGTTAAATAAGAAAATTTACGGATACATTAAAAGGAAAATAGTTCAAAATAATGTTAAATAATTCAACATATTTAATAATTTTCTTCATTAAACATTATGTTAAAAAATACCCAGCGTTTGATATGTATATAACTATTAGTTCTGCAGTCTTTTCTAAACATTTCCACATTCCGTAGCATTGATTACTATTCATTCTATTTATTGATAGTATTAAAAAAAAAAAAAGAAAAACCCGCAACAATCCCCAGGGAGTTTTTTAACCCCTGTTTTTTAATATTTTAATACTGCATTTATATTAAAAAACAAAGCTGGATAAATGCTATCAAAATATAATAAAAAAGTATGTTACGAAAATCAGCATATACATAATAATGCATCATAATTTTGGGTTACTTTGAACCATAAACATTACACTTGCATTTTTCTAAGCTCTAGCGAACAATATTTTCTATACAATGCATGTCCCATGACAAATTTGATGATAATATTTGTATAAAACTATCCATCCAACCCCTTTAGGTTCTGATACTTAACAGCAATTTAAAATTTATTAACAATATTTTAGCGAAATATTGAAATTAATAAGGAGAGTTTTTTTGACTGTAGATATTATTCTTAGATGATTTTAGTTGGGGTTCGGTCAAGGTAAATCCAAAAAACACAAATTTAAAAAATGTATTTTTTAATAAAGGATTATCTTTTGGATCTACCTTGACCGAACCCCAACTAAAATCATCTAAGAGTATTGAAATTAATTTTTAACATAATAATAAAATAAAGCTTTATATATGCGATAAGAGATTTTATCAATTATACGTTCTGTTAATCAAATAAATCTCATAAGGTTCTAAGCTAAAATAAGTCACTAGGCAAAAACATCATGTTTAGCCTTTTTGGTTAGCTTTACCTCAAAATCATCTTATTTTATAATAACGTTGACTTATATAATGTAGTATGCGATGAAACACAAATAGGTGACTCCTGAGTCAAAAGTGTTGATTTGTGCATGGACTCACAGAACTCGTGGTCTTTCTATGAAGGCTGGCAAAATGGTGTGCTGATGACAAATGTAGTTTGTCGTGGATCACGCAAAAACAATTTATTAGCATGCATCTGGTCGATAGAACCTATAGCGGGATTGTTTTGGTTTTTTCAAATAGAATTATTTGAATCCAAATTCCTCAGTAATAAAACTTCCTTTCTTTGACCGGTTATTGGATAACTCGGTTTTTTGTCTGATATAATAGTTTGAGTTTTAATGGAGAAGGCGAGAATAAAGAAAGATAGATAGAGAGTATAATCGATGAAGTAGGACAAGAATTAAGGAAGAGCTCGAGACAGCCGAGGGGGAGATCGGAGAGTGGAGAAGAAGGAGCCGAAGTCCGGGAAGTTGGCCAAACACGTCCGTTGCCCGAGGCTCTCTCTTCACGAGAATGACAGGTCGACTTCACAACCCCTGACCTCATCCCCAATATTCCCACCCCAAACATCATTATACGGCAAATCTTTAGAGAATTCCCGACGGTCTAAAGCGAGCAACATTCTCCAGATTGACTGCCATAATGGGTTTGCCCAAAATGAGTAGGTCACCGAGCAATTGCTAAATCTTGGGCTAATTCAGCAGCGAATTAATTATTCCAGGTCAATTATTGGTAGTTACCAATAATCTTGTTCCGTCATCCGCTTTTGCCCAGCGGGAATTCTCAAATCCAAACTTGAAAAATCCTTCCTCCTGTAAAATCCCTCCTGTCCAGACATTTCTTGATATTTCCTACATATCTCACAAACATATTCTGCAGTAAATGAGATTATATATATAAGGCAATCCCGCAACAGGTCATAGGAAGAAATGTGTTAAGGATGTGACTTTCTGGCCACCTGATTTTTTTTCCATGAATAATATGATGGTTTCCATTTAGGGCTGGGTGTTTCCTAGGAGTACAACAGGAATCCTCAGATCATTCCAATCAGAAAAAACCAACTAAGACCTTCGGCTCAGGAGACTTGTACCTTAACCACTAGACGACCGTGCCTTCCAAATTGGGATAATAGAGTATGTAAAAAATTAGGTAGCTACCTTCTATTTAGGGCAAGGTAAAAAGGAAAAAAGGTGCAAGGACCTACAGAATTCGTGGTCTTTCTATATAAGGCGGGCACACACACATATATATATNTATATATATATATATATACCGGGCAAATTAAAAAGGAAAATATAATTATTTTTTTCTCCTCAACTGTTGTACATTTAAGCATTGAAACGCTTGTAGCTCTAGAAATATAAGATGGAGAATATAGATATTCTCTGCTCCATTTATTGCATTCTAAAGGACTAAACTAAACCTCCATTAAAATTTTCTATGTTTTCAAAGACATTTAACTCATTGTGTTTTCTAATCATGGACGCAAGCATCCTTGAGATTGAACCAAGCAATTTAAAGGGCGAAAATCGCCTTCATATATCCCATTTCTCAGTAATTAGATCATGAAAGTTCCTTATTCGTGCATGCAGCCTTTAAAAATAAGTGTAATTGATGTCTGAATGTATAATAAGCTTCATATTATAATAAATGTCATAGTAATATTTGACTATGACATAATATATTTAAATGTCATCAGATAATAAAATGATACTTCAGTTTTACTGATAAACATATAAACTATTACATTTGCTGTTAAAACTTTCAGCTGTATGATAGGTTGTTAAGTTGGATTAACTTGTTCGGTATTCACAATCCTGTGTGGGATGCATTAAAAAAAGTTCCTTTAAAAGTCAGTCACGGCTTCTGTATTTGGCTCAGAGATAAAAGAAAAAGACGAATTTATTAATGTATTTCATAAATGTATTGTCAAAAATTAATATTTTACTAATTTTTAGAGACTATAAAAATAATTTTGTTCGTTGCTTTGACTAAATTAATTATAATTAAACAAATTTATGTTATTGATTTTGTTGTTTATGAGAACTATTCCACACTCTCGCTCAATCACTCTCTCTCTTTCTATATGTATATAGTATAGAATATATAGTGATATGTATAGTGAGAATAAATAGAAAATATATATGTATATATATATAGTAGTTGAGGTTTTATTAGATTTACTGAAAATATTTCTTGTGTATATCACGTAATAATGGTAGTAGTACAGCGTGAAAATATTAGAAATGGATGGAGAAATATTCAAGAAATATAAAACAGTGATTACAAAAATATTATGGCTAGTAGGTAATTTATTTCCTTTCGAATATTTTTTTTTGTCGTGTTCTGATCGGGCGATACATTTCTAAAATATGAAGTGTTGGTTCTCTTCCGTGGAGGAGATTGTAGCTCTAATGGAAGAAGCTCCACTCTCCATTTATTAATATAAACTAAATATAGCATGGGAACACATTACCGGTTGTATTCTGTAAAGCGGTCCTCTTTCGAGGTGATGGGAAATATCTCGAAGGAGGATTTATGGCGAGGGAGGTTGATCCACACCCATTGTTGGCCAAGCTACAATGGGGGACAGCGGGCTCCGATAGCCGGCTCCAAGGGGATTAGCCCATTGTTTATCTCCTACCCCCTTCCTCAACCTCATCCCTCACCCCTTCCTACCCTCCTCTTCCCATTTATTTATTTTTTCGTTAGATTTAAAATCTAGCGGGTTTACAACTCCATTAAATTTCCCTTTGTCTTCTCCTCTCACCCTTACCCTTTCTTTCCCTTTTCTATCTGTTCATACACACTCACACTCTCTCTCTCTCTCACACACACACACACACACACATATACATATAGATATATATATTCGTTCTCAATCTTTAACTTTATTTCCTTCCTTTAAGGCAACTCTTTGGTTAATGTAACCCTGGCAGCAGTATTTCTTACAATTTGAAACCCGTTTTTAGTTGAGTGGGCTTATCTCTTAGGATCTTTGAAATAGATAAAATCAGCCATCGTCTGGGTCAGTCTAAATGTTGCTACGCAAGAACAGTAATATACCTACATATTTTATATGTACACCTACGTACAATGCTACATAAATTGGAGTGTAAAATAAATATATCGCTGAAATAGGGTCCTAGCAATTGGAACTCATTTGCCTTTACCCACTAGAGCAACGATACATGTCCTACTTGTAGTGATAGCTACTTTATGAATGCGTATCACTAAATTTAAATTAAACCCCTCTTTATCACTTCCACCCTCTCACTCTCCCTTTCATTCAAATTTTCTCTTATAAATACACACTCCCTTTTGTATATCTCTTATCCTTCTCCCACTCTTTCTCTTTATTCAAATTTTCCATCTTTCATGATCACTTGTAGATTCTCCCTCGGCCATTCTACGCTCTCACCCACTTATTTTTTTTCCCTTCCATTACCTCAAGTAGTATCGAACTATCATAGTTATTAGTTTGAAAAATAAAGTTATTTATGTTGTAAGTATCTTGAATATGTGTGTTATATTATTTCTATGTAAAAAAAAAAACTTTATTAAAATAGATATTTAGTAAAACTACTACGAAGTTTTACCAATCCCCACGATTATCTTTCTATCCATCGGAATGGGTGAATAGCTTTTCGATTCAATAGCCAGTAAGCTCTCTCTGGCTTACAAAATTAAATTAGCCATGATGGCTATCTTTAATTAAACTTGGGAAATCATAGTTAACTCAGCTCCTGAGTGACGGACAATTTGTCTATGTAATACATAGATACTATACTTATATACCCGGAGATTGTCTATGATACGGTAGGAGTACTTACCTTTCTCTCATAAAAATGATTGTATGGGAAAGGTATTACTTCGTGACCTATTCTTTCGTATCTCGATTAATTATATCGGTCCTGTATCGTATAGAACATAATTTTCGGTTTATGTAACTACATCTTAGGATTTTAATTAACCACATTTAAGAAATTAAGGAAAATCAATAATAATATTATTTTAACAACAAACCATAACCCAACAGGCTGATTCGAGAAATATAACCACTATTGTTCCTATTGGATACTGATAAGACAGTGAGCTGTTCACCTGCAGGTAATACAATTCTGCTCGGATTCATACCTAAGTTTCATGGCCTGGAGACAAGTCATAACGAGCGTTTGCCTTAAGTCCAGTCATGACGAGCTAACTTGAGAAAGACAGTGCTCGCCTGGAGTTCAGTCATAATGAGCTGAACCCCGGCGCCTCATTTTGATGGTTCCAGCATCCTGTTCTTGTAAAATGTTCCTTTATGTCGACAAACTCCAGATATGAAATATCTATCATACACGTAGATAAAGAGTGTCTCCTTTTTAGAGAACATCTTGTATTCTTTAAGCTGCACATGGCCTAAGCAACTCTGTTCATTTTGCACTTAAGCTTTCTTAAGTCATTTTCTGTTTGCTGGAGATAACACCTGGTGTTTAAAAAAAATATTATTAATATCAAAAGGAAAGTTTTTTTGACTGTAGATATTATTATTAGATGATTTTAGTTGGGGTTCCGTCAAGGTAGATTTTAAAAAAATACAAATTTTATAAAAAAAAGTGTATTTTTGTGAACTCAGGGACAGGACGTCCAATCTCGTCTTCATGATAGCCCTGAAGATGAAAATTTCTCAACGAAGCACCATCCTAATGCTAACTATAAGTCTTGTAAAGTGTATGTGTTGTAAAAATTTACATTTTCCATACCGTAAAATAGTTTTATTTGAGTTATTTGTGTCAAGTATGTATCTATTACGGAGGGTTATCTCTACAAAAATTCTCAATTTACCAAATATTATTAACTAACATTGAAATAATGATCCGTAAGAAAGAATTGTTAGCAGAAGCCATCCACATTGGCCAATATTGATTGTGCGAAGGGGACTCCAGGTAAGAATCGGGCTCCGTTTCATTGCCTACTTGTGTTGGTGAGATAGGAAGAGGGAGTTCCCTGCGGGGGCGTTGTGCAGAGAGTCTCGCCTGATCCCCTAGCAATTAGACAAGGCAAACATTGGGAGGTGTTGGACAAGGAAGTACCACGGGGCCCTGGAGCAGCTTCTATGGGTCTCTCTCAGGCATCATGATCATTATGGCACCCATCGACATGCCCATTTCCTATGTTTGTGCGTCACATACTTGGAAGCACGCTTCAACAGCTCTTCAATTTACCTCAATACCCGCTTTTAGGGCCTTCATGTATGTCATATAAGTCAATAATTGCTTTTTTATAAATATACATATGATGAGGAGAGATAAGACCACTCTCCTGGATGACTAACATCACTTTCCTGTCTCGTGCGATCTTTCAATTATATCTTACAACAATATTCATTAATGAAGTCCATCTCAATATGAAGTAACAGTTATGGAGAAAATGTATGTGGAAGGGATTACTTTTGATTGAGACCATAAGATTTAATGAGATCGAACTCGAAGCAAGCACGCAGAGATGAAGTTAAATGTTTACCTAGCTTTAGTTGGTTCTATAGCGCATTTTGTAATTTCATGATTACTAATGTAGTTTTCACAACTATGGAAGCAGTGAATCGATCACTTTCATGTCTCGTGCGATCTTTCTATTATATCCTTAGAACAATATACATTAATAACTTTCCTCTCTTTATAATTTTTGGGATATCTCACAGGAATAAAAGAAACTTACTCAAACGACATAAATTAATCAGAAAATATATTATTACTCCTATATATTACTCAAAGAATTTTCTCTGTTCTTGTTGGTCATTTCCAAAAAAGTGATTGCGAGATGAAATTTAATATTTTCAATAACTTGAACGAGACAATATTTGCGTGACTTTCGATCCCTTGAATATGCCTCTCATTCAGTATCTGTGAGTGTACCATTCCTGTCCCTGGATAAGAGAAACTTAGCGTGGGCGGCGGGCTTAACCGCCTCCATGGTCTCATTTCACACAACTCTCATACTCTGAAGAGTGAACTTACATACTCTGTGCAATCCGTCTTTCAGGAAGAGGAAACTTAGCCATGAGTTCATTGCCCATCCTATGGATATCATTCAAGAAGTATCGCATCATTTCTTTTATTGCATGTGTCGAAGAGGATTATTAATAACAGCGCAGTATAATCAATCACAAACGGAATGAAATTTGTTAATACCTACAATATAGAACAGTTGATCTATTATTAATTACTAACTAACAATAATAAAATTATACAAAACTCTGTTACTAAACAAAAAACTTACAAATTAATAAAACAGCTGCCCTGCTAAACTAAAATAAACAATAATGATTCCAATCGCTTCTTACAAAAATTATAAATAACACTATCCTATTAGAGAAGAGCACTTATCACTTTCACTGATAGCGATGTGCCTTGATAACGCCTAGTGGCAGATTCACCTGTTCCAGGTCTATCCTTTATATAGATAGCGGGACTTATCCAAGGGGCGATTCTCTCAAGTTTCTGGAAGAGACGAAGGGTGAGAAAATGGCCACTTCCCTTGGTCCGATTAGAGATAGCCTCCCTCATAGGTGTAACCCTTTAGACTATTATCCCAATCTTATTTTTATTCAAATTTGTATAAATTTTAGTCAAATGCTAAATGAACTGAAAATTTATTTAGTTATGTCTCCTTTGAGACTTAGTGGTGAGGAAAAAGTTTATTTCCCTATAGAAAATCAGCTCTTGTTTCTTTTTCAATATTGTTCATTTCTTAATTTATAGATGAAAATATAATTATACAAAAGTTTTTAATATAAGTTTAATTGATTTTTTTGTAAATAAATATAATAATACATATAAAATGTATGGATGGGATTATTTCAAGAATTAAATGATTTAAAGAAATTTTAATGTCTCCAAAAGCGGAAAAGAAGCTGTTAATAAGGCGTTATCCTTCTCTCTTAGACTGAGAAATTACTCTTGGAATTATGGTAATATAACGAGGGTTGGAACAGTGGGGAGGACGCAGGGAAGGTAAGCTCCAAGATGGGGTCTCGAAGAGAGGGTGCAGTAACAATTACACTGAATAGCCTGTAATAAGATGAAATTGGGAAGGACTCCTCTTACGTACTCTTACTGCCGGCCCGTTGGACTTTTCCAACTCCACTCAAGGCTCATCAGATAAAGGAGGCCTTAAAGGATTATCAAGAAAATTTACTGAGGAGCTATTGCAGGGACACAGAAATCAACTACTAACATGTGTATTCCATTCGGTATTCCTGTGACGTACAATATGTCTCCTGGGCGTACTCGAGCCTCCTTCGAAATTTATCAAAAACAGTGGGACACAAATTTTATTTCTGATTACACGTGAATTATAAATTTTAAGCATTAATTGATTAGAATTTTGCAGTCGTACTACTAAGAGTTTCCTGCGGCCTACTGGTTATAACTTATTTTTTAAAGCACAATGTTTGATCCTGGCAAGATTCAACTGATCCCTTTTGTCTTTTTTTTTAACCATTTAAATTAATAAAAAATCTAGGAATGCTTTAGCAGTATCGCCTCTTAAAGTAAATAGCAAATTGAGGATGAACGGCAGGTTGTTGTACAGGTTTCAAATTATTGGTTATTCAGAAAAATGGATAGCAGAATATAAAAAAGTTTGTGTAATGATTATTGTTAAAAATATTTGAACGTTCTAGCCAACCAATCTATTACTCTTCTGGTTGGCTAAGGGAATTTTTAAGACTCCCACCATTCTGAAATTCGACTCGAAATGACGGATATGAAATGTTAATAAATAATAAGTATAGTTAGGCTAAATTAATATATGAGTTTGGGCGAAAATTTAACATACTTTCAGAAAATTACATCACTGATTCTTGGCTATTATTGTTCGGTTTCAGCACGCTGCGTTTAAGTTTAAGGAGAACGGGAACCATGTTTGTTTCTTAAACCATACAAAGAATTCAACAAATTATTTTTTTTTAATAGTAATAAAAATTACTTTACATATTTAAATTGTTATTAAAATAAATTACCATATGAGAAGAGGATTGTCAAGAATTCAGTCTATGGAGCTGAAGAATTAAAAACTGATTTGTAAACAAAAAAGCTTATTTTTTTTCGCGAACGTTTCGGCCTGAATTTCAGGCCTTCATCAGGGCAAATAGACTCCTGCTCTACAGTGACTAAATCAGTACTGATGATTTGATGATTGATCGATTGATCAGTCATGATATAGTCACTCTCCCCATCAACATATTTGCCCTGATGAAAGCCTGTAATTTTGGCTGAAACATTGAAAAAATAAAAAATAAAATTGAAATGCTAAAGGTTTTTAAATACATACAAATGAACTGAAACTAACTCAAGAAGACAAAGATATAAACGAACTTTTACTAACTGAAACACGACTAACAAAGAAGAAAAAGCTCAAGATACCAAGGTACAAAACAAACCGAACTGATCACTCAGACGGACGAGCTCATGGTGGAACTGCGCTCCTCATTCGCACATTCCATACTCATCATTTGATACCTTCCACTCCTACAGACTCGCTCCAATCCACTTCAGTGTCCATCCAAGCTTCCACATCTCCAATTATCCTATCTGAAGTGTACTGCCCTTCTAACAAATCTCTCACCTCAAATCTCCAAGGACACTTTAAATCCGTAGGTCCCCGTTTCCTCTATAGCGGAGATTATAATGCGAACACTTGCAGTGGGGCTCGAGAACGACCAACTCCCGTGGCCTTGCTCTGTATGATACTCTTTCCTCTCGCAATCTTTTCATTTTAAGTCTGTCCTCTCGTACCTACTGGTCCACTGATGTAAACTGTCATCCTAATCTAACCTGGCATTCTAATAGGTTTTTTTTTTTCATTTGTAAAAATCTTAATCCTTCCGTCACTCCGTAAAAACATTAAATAAACGTTTCTCTGGCCATATTCCTGTCCTCCTTACACTGACTCTGACACACATCACTGATTTACTAAATTAGGCTTTTAATGCGTAATCGACAAGTATTTCAGCAGTGGACCACTCTCTTTGGGCTGCGGCTCGCATAATTTTTGAGGGCTCAACACCTCAAGCACACATTACCTACTCCTCCAGATCCTGGTACCAAAAACGCTTCCAATATTTTACAACACCAACTTAATGCTAATCAGCAGTATGCAGCAAATAGAGAAATAAAATAAACAAATAAAAATGCACAAAGGGAAATTTTCAGCTCCAGATAGTTTCCATTGGTGTGGATCATCTGCTGGTTATCACCTTACTTCGAACCACCAGTCTTCTTGCCACCACCCTTCTCATCATGATTAGATTACTTTATGTGTGATTCTGAGTTTCTATTGGAGTGGATCTTCTGCTGATTATCACCTTACTTCGAACCACCAGTCTTCTTGCCACCACCCTTCTCATCATGATTCGATTACTTTATGTGTGATTCTGAGTTTCTATTGGTGTGGATCTTCTGCTGGTTATCACCTTACTTCGAACCACCAGTCTTCTTGCCACCACCCTTCTCATCATGATTAGATTACTTTATGTGTGATTCTGAGTTTCTATTGGTGTGGATCTTCTGCTGGTTATCACCTTACTTCGAACCACCAGTCTTCTTGCCACCACCCTTCTCATCATGATTCGATTACTTTATGTGTCATTCTGAGTTTCTATTGGAGTGGATCTTCTGCTGGTTATCACCTTACTTCGAACCACCAGTCTTCTTGCCACCACCCTTCTCATCATGATTCGATTACTTTATGTGTGATTCTGAGTTTCTATTGGAGTGTGAATTTTCCTAAGTTTTGTTAGATAAAAATATATATTGTAATTACATGATATATATGTGAGGTAAGCACCGCTACCCGCCCACAACCTCAATCAGACGTCCTTTTCTCTTGGTTTTTTTCTGTCTTTGGTTTGTTCATTGACGTGTAAATCAATAAGCCCCCGTCACCGGACTTAAATTAGTGAGCATCACTGTAAATATATTACTGTGCTTCATTGTCGTAACGAATACCTACAACTCTCTAACAAACAGTTTTACAAAATTTAAAAACAACCACGAGCGCGTGACTCTGTTTTTCGGCAATGAATCTTGGGGAAATGTACAGAGCTAGCCTCTAAGCCGTCTTAATTAGGATCTATGTTGATGTCGACTCGAACCACCAACCATCTAATTTTTTATTAAATTTTACTCCTGAGAAAAAGGCTATTTCTTCTTTATTTTAAATAAAATACCTTTGGTGCTCTCCTCTACCTTATCTCTCTCAAGTCTTCCTTTATCCCACACCCTTCTCACATCACTCTTCGCGAGCTTCACTATATTTAAGAAAGAAAGAAAATAAACTTTATTTACTAATTTTCCCATTTATTTTCATCACTTTAATTAATCTTAATGCTCACTTTTATATTGTATTAATGAGCATTAAGCTTCATCATTTTGGATGAAATAAAGTCAGTAAGGTAAATAGCTTCAGGCGTTTAGCGTTCTCTCTTACCAGATTTAATACAGCCACAACACACAATAACAGTGTGAAAATTTAATTCACTTTGAGCCGTCTGGGTTTTATTTTGACTAGTAACAACTTAATGTAGAATTTACTACTAACATGACAAATGTTGAATTTCCTCAGAATAAAAACATCGGAAATATAAATTAAAGTTGTATAATAGACCACTTGAGACACTCTAATAGACATGAGTAAAATTTTCATGAGAAAATAACAGTATTGTGAACACTGATTCACACAATGATAGTATTAAACATTTAACTGTTAAAAGACACTAAAGCAAAGTATAAAATAAAAGACATGACGCCGCGGGTTCAAATCCCGCCCAGGTCAATCTTTTATTTATAATATAGAAGCTTGTCCTGAGCCATGGGTGTTTAAAATGGGGTGGCAACCTGTAGATAGCCCCTCCCTCCAATGACCCTAAGTGGTTGCAAGGGAGGCTAACACAGAAAAAAAAAAAAAAAAGACACTAGCTGCAAAGCATAATCAGATTAGTATTCTTACTTCATTCCACAGCTGTTCCTTTACAATCTTAACATCCACAGCCGCTTCTAACTACTGAGGAACTGATGAACACGCGATTTGATTGATTTGCAAAACCAGCAAAGAATTGGTGGGATGGGAAAAGTGAGACGTGATGTGAAGACGGAAACCTTTACAACTGTCACCACTGTGGGACTTGTTGCAGAACTGCCAAACTGTCCAACTGTTCTCATTCATAAATGAACTGCCTACTCAAAGTACAAAACAGTATTGAAGCTCAGATATCGTCTATTGTATTATAAATTAATGCGCTATGGGCTGCTCCCTAAAAAAAAACAAAAAACAATTTTTTTTAAAATTACACTTAAGCTTTTGTTTTTTTAAACTTCTTAAATGTAGTGGAATTTAAACAATTTATAACTTTTTCATTTTTAAGGTCAATTTATCTGGTTTATTCTAAACAATAACTTATGAATCACGATCTATTTAAGTTTGTAGGCAAATAAAACATTCTCGCAATTATATGAAATACGGTTTGATAGTTATTTTAAATACTTACTAATTCTTATCGAAACTGACAGGTGAATATATTGAATTCCGAATAAGCTAATAATAATTTACGGGAGCATTCAAAATTACTTTTGTTTATTTTTTTGCCCTTGCATTTACCGATGGATTGAGTTAATAACTACTATTAATTTACTGCTCTATGTGTAAACTGTTACAGGTGTATGATCGAAAATACAGACTGAAAATTATAAAGGAAAGTAATTAAATGTCATAAAAAGAAAGGAAAATTATTCCTAATTTTTTTGTAAGTGTGCCTTAGAACGGTTCATTAGGTATTAAGGCGTAAAATATTTACCGTATTTTAATAAATCTCTTAAACTTCTTCTTGTTCTTGATTTCTTTGATTACGAGTTATGTTTAAAAGGCTTTCAATGTTAAATTAGGCATATCCTACAGCTTTGTGATATCAATAAAAAGTTCATGAGTATTCATCATTAATTATCTATAAATACAGATGTATTTCAATCACTATTATTAACTATGTCCACTCTTACTTATTTTGATTCCTGAAATGTGATGTTTTAACATTTGAAGAACCAACTACTTATAAAACATGGAACGCGATCGCAAGTCGAAAATTTACAGAAATTCGATTAAGATGCTATAACGAGTAGTCGGGGAGTTGGCTTAAGGTTAGAAATGATCAAATCATCTCTTCACTGAGAGTATGATGGTAATTACCCACCATTACAGTTTTCATTTCATTACATTACAGTACGGTTTCAGTAGCTTTAAGTCTAAGGGATGAGAAGTGTATACGAAAAAGCCCTTTACCGTTCAGTAATAGCCAAAACGTCTGTGTATCCAAAAACCACGAGCTGTCAGACAGTCACACGTTCTGTATCAGTTTGGAATGGTTTTGGTGCTCGCACTTCTTCTTAACCGGAAGATTTTAGCCACTTTCCAAGTTATTATACTAAATATCTTAAAGTAATTTGGTTGTGACACACAAACAGGCCGTATAAAACTCTGGTAGTATGATTTTAGCTCATACTGCCACTCCAGTGGGACAATTCTAGAGCTACTGGACCTTGAACCAGTATACTCGTATAGTCCTCTAAGAAGGTTAAACGGTACTCTCTCTTTCTAAAAATGGCATTTCAATACCATTTTTAATAAAAACTTTATTATCCACATACTAAATAGTAGTGAAAATAGGAGATTATGGTGTCCCTTCTCTTATACAAAACGTTGGCAGATAAACTTTAAAAAATAAACTTTTTAAGATTTTTTTTAAAAATCTACCTTGACCGAACCCCAACTAAAATCATTTAATAGTTATATCCGCATGTTTCTACAATAACAGTAAGTTATCTAATTTATGAAACACGTTTAATGGATGTAGGGAAAAAACATACTTATACAGAATACTATTGTTTTTAATAATATTGACCTGAATCTGTATGTATATGAATAAAGGCAAGCTTGTGGAAATATAACGGACCGTAAATACGATTTTAACCCTAAGAAACCTTTCGTTTTACTTCTATTTTCTTTGTAACTTTGCAATATTTTATATATATATATAGTCATATTTTATCTATATTTTTGTTATTTATGATTAATGATTTGGGCGGGATTTGAAACCACAGTTCCAGGATTGCGAGGGCCGAACTGATCCTACCATGGCTTCTCTGGCGCCCCTTTTGTACAATTATGTTCAGTTTCGTTCCAATTACTCAAGATTTCTGATAATTCTTAGAGTAAAATAAGAATCACTACATGACTACATCCGGACCGAACAAGTTGCCTAGCGATACACAGATAGAATCATTGAAATTCAGACAAGCAAGCAGACAGACATCCTCTATTATTCAGTAGCGCTAACTTCTCGAGACACCCAGAACTCCTGTTCTCTAATTCAGACGAAAGAGAAGTAAGTTCCATTTTAACACTCTCCAGTGTGGAATCCACTACAGGCCTTCCCATTCTCCTTATCCAGAACTGTTTCGTTATTAAAACATTCTCTCGTGGGGAGTATGGATAGGGGCAATTAGAGAAATATTAACATACTAGTTCATTTTAAATTTCTGCAAGCAGGGCTCATTTTGCTGCATCTCCTGTGACCGCTTGAAATCACCACTATTTAGGCGAATGTATTCAACACAATATTTCATATGAATACGTGCCACTAAGAAATGTGTGGTTTCAACCATTATCCTAAGCCGTATGCCGTCTGGAAAATCAAACATGGGAAGTCATATAAATAAATTGAATGAATGACTAATATAGGAATTGAATGAATGAATAATACAGGAATTGAATAAAGTGATATAAGAAGCGTTTATCAGCCTTTTATCATCCCGTTATGCTAAATGAGAAAAGAAAGTTCGAATTCGATCTGATTATAACACGTTAATCGAAAAGTTTTTGTCAAAATTCGTTAAACTCAAATTATGAATCAAGGCCTTGGAGATAGATGTTGTTTCACTTGATATTTTACGTTCCTTTTTATTTCCTCTCTTCACGATATAAATAGTTATTTATTATTCTGATATATAATTTTGTACGCCTCCTCGCCCAATATGTCATTGGTATATGGCCGAGTCTTGTCAAGAGAATGTTTTTCTTGACGTACAACATCTACACTGCTTGTCTTTTTTTTTTTTT
>KZ808515.1:157950-187581 GCA_000696205.2 Oncopeltus fasciatus | reverse complement strand
TTTTTATTACCCTTATAATAAAGTGTGACTTCCAAAGAAAAAAGAATATTTTCAAAAATACCCTGTACAGTTCAGTAATTTCAAAATATTGAAGTGATCCTTTAATTTTGTCCCGGCAGTATATATATATATAAGTGAGTATATAGGCCTTGTTCACCCGCTATATAATCTGTTAATTTAAGAAGGTCATAAATATATTGCGGTTTTCTTTCTTCAAAACCGAAGGGGTTAAATGTTAAATATATTTGTATAATCTTTGTATAATTAGTGTACTTCTTGTAAAGGACAAATCAAGTGTCTTACGTGAAAATATATACTGCAGTCGTGTATTGCTAAGGAGTAAAATCGTAAAATATTTTCTTGTTCATTGTTCTAAGCCTTTGGAGGTGAACGACAAGATTAGTATGTTCATAGATGTTTTGCGAACTTGGTTTGGTTCTAATGGAAATCAGAAAAGTGAATTTCAATTCTATTCCGATTCACAGTCTGATTTGCCTTGGACTTATAGAGAGGAATTCATGTGTATGTCGTGCATGGATGTATTGCGGTAATGTCTCTCTCCAAACAGAAGGGGTTAAATGGTATTTCATTGTCCCTATTATTGGCCTTGAACCTGAGGCGGGAAACATTTGATTTTAATGTTCATAGATATATTGCGAGCTTGGTTTGGTTCAAATGGAAGGGGTAAAATTGTAATTCACTGTTTGTTTCTAAGCCTTAGGCTTATAGGACAGACAATTCATGTGTATGACGTACATAGATGTATTGCGGTCATGCCCAGCTCTAAATGGAAGGAGTAAAATTGTAATTTATTGTCCCTTTCACTCGCCTTAAACCTTAACATTAAGAATAGGATTTTCGTAAAGGTATTGCGGTCTTGTTTTGCCCCAAATGAAAGGAATACAGTTTATTAAAATTCAATATCCGCTTTATTTACATAGAAGGGTTCATTTCCATAACCAAAAAAATAAAAATAAAAATTTAGTAGCCTAAAATATATAGGTTTTAGGAATATCGAAGGGGATTCGGTCTTTAAATAAATAAAAATTAATCTCATTAATTAAACAAAAATATTAATAACGCCAAAGTTTCGACCTATATTCAGGTCTTCTTGAAGACATTGTAGGTGATGAAGGGAGAGAATATCCTTCTGCTTATGATAATTAAATCATGACTGCGAAAGATAGCATGAAATTTAGACTAAAACTTTAATATAATATAAACTTTTTCTTCGTCTTCAATTTAGACTTTAATAAATATAAGATAGTATCCCCGACCAATCGTTCCTCATTAGACTAGACGGTCAACAAACTATCTAAAAAAATTTTTAAAAGACTGTTTAATAGTTTTTAGCAAAAAATGTGATAGAACGAATGCAAACCATTCATTTCGTAAAATTTTTCATGGTGAAATAAAGTTAAATTCATGCAGATACAATGATGACACTTTTATACAGTTACCACAGATTTTCACATTGGTTCATAAATAGATGTATTCTTACTCCAAATTGAAAGAGTATATTGAATTTTACCATGAATTTCTTCCTGTTAGATTTTTGCAGGGCAGAAGGAACTTCAGGATGTGCAGCGATCTCTTGCATTAAATGAAAGTGGTCTAATAGTAATTTACCGTCCGGTTATTCATCCTTCCAACTGTGAAGTTTAGGATGTGCATGGATGTATTGCGTTTATGTTTCATCCTAAATGCAAGGAGTAAAACTGTAATTCATTGTTGGATGGTCAAATTTCAATTCACTGTCCGCTTTATTCACACAGAACTAAAAGAAAAAAATATAATACAATGCGCATGTCCATAGGAGAATCTAAAAATATGATCATTTAAAACTCGACAAAATATATTTTTACTAAGAATTTTATTATTAAATTTTTCCAATACAGTATGGGTTATAATTCATAAAAAAAAAAAAAAATTAAACTGTTGCTTAGCAACACACGGGGCAAGGATGGCCGGCGGTCACGTGACCAATACCTCATTACCCTTCCTCACAGGAATGGTTACCACCTCTGATTGGCTGCGAGCAAGCGAGCCTGTTGGAGGTGGCTCTTACTATCTCACAGGAGTCGGCCCGTCACAGCTCCAACACAAAGTTACCGAGACCTTCTGTCGACATCTAATGAGGCGAAATCCAACACTTTGTAGTTTGCCAAGGGTAAACAGTGCGGAAGGCTGGTCTACTTGGTTGCGATTCACGACCTTTCAGACCTCCTGGGCCTTGTCACAAATGCCACCAAAGGGTAAGGATCTTCAAGCAATACACTATTATATGGTAATTGGCTGATTCCTCAAACGGTTACTTTCAGAAATGTATTTGCTGATGTATTTGCAGATCTCGGTTTCAAAGCCAGCGTGTCCAGGGAGGTTTGCGATGTCCAAGGAATAAATAATAGTACTTCTGTAAAGATCTTAAATTTGTCAAATCTGTAATATTTACAGTGGACTTTGGAAAAAATTGTACTTGCTATTGAAATTAAGAAGTTGTAGCTTGCTATTGTTAGATATTAAGAAAGCTGTAGGCTTACAGAAAAAATTTCTTGTTTTTGAGAAAATTTCAGAATTTTTTTTTTTTTAGCTAATAATTGTTATAAACAATTAATGAGATTGGTAGCACAACTGGTAAGTGCTCCGGCCCGGATAGCAGGAAATCCAGGTTCGATTCCTGGCTGGGACAGATAGATTTTTTATTCTATTTCATCTCATTAATTGTTAAAAATTTACGTGGGATAAAATACCACACCCAAATAAAATATTTATAAAGAAAATAATTGTTATAGTCTAATATTTTCCTGAATTAATGTTAAGGTTAATATTCTGGTTATTTTAAAATTCTATGCATTGAAGTTACACTAAGAGTATATTAAAGAGGATCACGTTTTTCAAAGTTATTTATTAGTGAAGATTTATAGTTTGCTTTAGATATTTGCACTTTAATGTGCCAGTTGTCCTTTAAAATAATGGACATGGAAGAATAATTTTAAAATTTTTAGTAAATATTGTATTTTTTCCGGTTTTAAACAAAAGCTGTTTATCAAAGCTTAAGTCAGTAAAATAAATTATATAATTTTTCCAATAACTTGAACTCTAACTTTCTACAAGTAAAATTCAATTAAGCTAATCGCTGTTTTGTTTTTTCTTTGATATTTATTTTGTTTTTTCAGAATTTATTCAGGTAATTATGCTGTCACTAAACTATATTTTGCATCGAATTGTATTAGGAGACAATAAATGCATATATTGTTTTTGTTTTTTTGGTTTTCATTAAAACTGGAAATCAGATTAAAATACGCGATAAAGTTTTTTCCTTTGGCAAAGGTTAATTGTGATTTTCAGCGGAAGTTTACTCCATTAATTAAGTTTTTTTAGTTAAATAACCAATATCCTCTAGCGTAGCTAAGGGTTCGTATCCTGGTTCCACCACTCTGCCCTTTTTCTATACTATTTGTTAGAAAGTTCGCTAAAAGTCCTAAAGAGGTCGGGGGTATGCAGTCGTACCTCTTCCTACGTTCCACCTATGAAAAAGTACGACTGCTTATCGGAATCGATGACACTCGTCGATCTCCAAGGTTCCGCTTTCAACCTCTTTGTTTGACAAGCACGAACGTAGGGCCATAAGAGAAGCAACAGAAATGATCGAACATCCGAACAATATGAACAAAAATGACAGATGCAGATTAAGTCAAACTGGCAACCTGATTGGGCGAAGAAAAGGACATCTGTCAATTACATTGATTACAATTACATGAATTACAGCCGAGGGCTTCTGTACAATGACATGGCAGACTCTGGTCACTTCATCGGAACCCGCAGGTATGAATGTCCTACTACTTCCCCTATTCCTTTGAGGAAGAGATTCCTTAGGACTTCTAACCAGGGCGCCAAGTCCTCCAAAATCCATGAGGAATCGGAAGGAATATACCCCCATCCAGGAGGTATGTCAAGTTCTACGACAGCCAGAGAAACTCCCTGAATCCCATGTTCGAACCTCCAGAGCGTTGGCAGCTATCCTCATCTACTGCCAACTGCATCATTACTGCAGATTTACTCCCCACATATCATGTGAATAGTATAAGACAGTAAGTTAGATATATGGCTAAGTGCCATACACATACTGTTAACGTCGGTTATATCTCGTCGGTTATGCTCAACGGTAAAGTAATTTAAGCTTTATTAAATGCCATTACTTACCCCCCCTCCCCCATAGCTACAGATAAAAGGGAAAATGATTCCTCGTACTGATTTAAAGAAGGACATAGGCCTTCAAAAAAATCTACGCAAATTAAATGAAGCAAACTTATAAGATATTTGTTGGTCTTGTGAAGTAACTCTTGAATTTCAACACATAAACACGGCCTTGAAGTATTGTTATCGACATTGATAATGCATAGTACTATCAGCAGACGGCGGGATAAAATAAATAGAAATAATTCACGATGAGAGATAAAGTCTATCCCACTGTGCATCACAGATATCTACTCAAGTAAGTCCGAAAACTTACTTCTATCGAGCCGTTTTGTAGTGTTCTGGGGTGTGTACACACAACCTAAACCCCCAAATCATACGGATTGCTAATGTAATAGCAAAATTAAAACAAGTAATATACTGCAAATAAGAAACCTTTCTAAAATTCTATTGTAAGCCTGGAGGAACTCACAACAAGATAAGGGTCCAAAGCAGAAAAAGAAATATAAGTATAGGTTTATTACTTTTAACTGATACGGTATATACATAAATAGATTAAATATTATAAAATGAGATCTTACCCAATTTAGTCAGAATTAGAACATGCTTCGTAATCGACAATAAATAAACCAAATAATGTAAATGGTATATACATAAAAATATTTTTTCAGCATGATTGTTGAATGTATCACTGCTGACATTGGTGATATTGTTGACAATCTTCTCATGTGGATATTTAATATCCCAGAGGCAAGCAGATAGTTCTGAGGGTTGAGAGGACTCTGAGGGAAAGAGGGACAAAGGACTAAGTGACGTCACTCAGCGCTGAGGTACATGACGTCACCAGAACTCCCTGGTCCCCGTGTGGAGTTGTGTGTATATCTCGCCCGTTCAGAACTTCCTCTCTGCCGTTTGAACTCCCCCCCCCCCCCCCAGCTAAACTTTGCACCCCATCCCCCGCTCTGTGGAGCTCAGGTACTGTCTGCTACTTTATTTGTGTCTGCTTGATGAAAACAGTTATATAAGTGTGTCTCGGCGGAAATCACTTAACTTCACAGAGTTAGATTCGGTCTGTACTCCCTAACTTTGGAATCACTCCGTTACACTTGCTTTTCCTCCGAAATTCATTACATTTTCTAATGGAGTTCATTAGAAGAACATTTTTTTTTTTCTGTTAGCCTCCCTTGCAACCGCTTTGGGTAATTGGAGGCAGGGGCTATCTACAGGTTGCCACCCCATTTTAAACACCCATGGCTCAGGACAAGCTTCTATATTATAAATAAAAGATTGACCTGGGCAGGGGATTTGAACCCGTGGCGTCAGGATTGCTAGACCCGTACGGATCCCCTGAGCTAGCCGGGTGCCCCTATGAAAATTTTTACTTAAATCTAAATGTATTTCATCCTAAAAGAATAAATTAAAAAAAAAATATACAAATAATAAACTTCTAAAGGTGTTCTTTTGACCATATATATTATTATTTGATGATTTATATTGGGGTTCGGTCAAGGTAGATCTAAAAAAAAAAATACAAATTAAAAAAATGAATTTTTTTCAAGGATTATCTGCCAAGGTTTCGGCTTACATTGTAAGCCATCTTCAGGGCTATGAAAGCCTTGATGATGAAGACGGAGAGGACGTCCTGTCCTTAAGTTCACATTCCCATGACTACTATTTTTGACCTTGACCGAACACAAACTAAAATCATCTAATAAATAGAAACTTTTGTTCTTCACTCTAAAATTGAAGAAAAAAGTCGATGTTTTTTGTTGGGCTTTGGTCCCAAAAAGGTCCAAAATATAAAATTTAAAAAAATTAATTTTTTNGCTCGGATATCTGCACTTTCTGTACAATTCGGGGGTAGTCAGCCATGTTGTTCTCACCGTCATCAAGTTCTTAGGTGTGTGTTTGTGTTTGTGCCCGGGCAAACAAAGTTAACTTTTCACTTTTCATTTTTCAAATCACGAAGAGCACAAACATATTTTCACAAACTTCACATTTGCTACTTATTAACATTGAAAGGGATCCTCTTCAAGGAACATGATGCGAATTTTGAAAAAAAAAAAAATTATTTTGATTTTAGAGTGCCATAATAATGTTTTCATTTTGTCTAATTTTGGGGTTTTTATAGATGTGTTTAGAAGAATTTCTAATTATCCGAGGTTGTGATATGGATCTAAAATATTCCAAAAACCAATAGCTTTCATTCCAAAAATTATTATAATTGATTTTGTGGCAAAATTTTATTAATATCAAAAATTTTTATTATACGACTAATATCTGCTGATTTTTACTGGCGCATTTACTTGTTAAAGTATATATTTCTGTTGATATCATTTTTTATAAAATTCAATCTTTGTTAAAGCATGCTCTGCCTATTTTTGATGAAGTTATTTTGGAAAATATTTTTGTAAAGGCAACTTTACTCTCACCTAAATTCGAGAATTTTTACATATGCATGAGCCAGAGGCTAAATGCAGGATCCGAATCGTTCATTTCTGTTTATGTCATAATTATGCACATAAAATTCTCTCATTTAGCTGGGTTCCTCCTCCATTCTACCTCAGCGTTGGACAACAAATATTATCTCAACGCGTTTGGGGACAAATACTTAAAACTGCAGAAGGGGTGATTTTCAAAACACAACAAACCTCTGTCGATAAGATTTAGAATTTAACAAAATTTCACTACCAATGTTATTTTCTTATAAAACATAATATTTCTTATTTCCTAGGATCATTGTTTCAATTCAAATATGAGTTAAAACTGTGCCACTGAACTTCCACAATAATATATTTAGCTTGTGGGAGATCTATTTCATATGGGGTGCCAGTGTAGCTAATGGGATGCGTTCGGGTCTCGCAATCCTGACGCTGCGGGTTCAAATCCCGCCCATGATGTGCCATGGATGTTTAGAATGGTTTGGTAACCGGTAGATTTGGTAGAGAGATCTTCGGGAGCACTTTTCTCTCACACCCCTTATAACTTTTTTATTTCATTTTGTAACACCACCTAATGATGTTTCCGTAAATGCGTAACATAAAATAATAACAAAATTATAATATTACTTATGCATTAGCTAAAATAGGGAAAATTATGTGGATGCTAAACCTTAAAACAAATTTTTAAAGTAAGTAAATGATATTTTTTTTAATTGAGTATTTCATAACTAAACAGGCAAACATAAATAGAATTATGCATTTTCTGTACTTGTATACAAGACGAAGGGTAAATATTTCAAGTAATTCTAATACATGTATTCTTTCATACATTTTATGAAAGAAAGAAGTATTCCTTAGTAATAATTCCACAAGTTAATTCATATTATCACTCTTTGAATAATAAAATTGTATATAACATTATATATATATATATATGTATAATATGCCATAGTGATTTAATCAACAAAGTATATGTTATAGGTGCCATTTACACTATAATTTTCTTNTATATATATGTATGAGTGTATCTGTGTATGTGTGTTTTTTTATTTAGTAGAAATACTGAAATAATTGCCTGCAATATTGAATGCTAGTGAAAAGTTTATTTTTAATGTGCAAGATGTAATAATTAATTTAGTGTAACAAAAGAACTCAAATTTTGAACAGATTAAAAAAATTAAGAATAAAGAATACAAAAAGTTTTTAATTAAACCGGCTTAAAGCCTAGATCAGTTGTTTTTCTAAATGTAATTTGGCAGATGCCAATGCCTTAAAAGGTGTGAAATAGAAGCTCTGTCCTTTATTGAGTAAAATCGGATGAATAATTTTTTTATAACCTTTGTTTACGAATTACATACGAATAAATAAAAACATTTTGCTATTTGATTGCACTTAATAGTAATAAAAAAAAATTACATTTATGAAAGACACATGAGAAGAGAAGGTGATCAGTAACACCACTCTCAAATGATGAAAAATAGTGAGGTATTACCGGAAATGTCAAGTATAAGTAAATGATTCTTTTTCTCTGCAGAGGACGAGATATTCAATTTAGTACAATAAAATTTAACTAAGATTTCTTTATTGATAAAATATATATTTTAGATAATCTGGAAATGTCGAATAAAAATATTCATTAACCACGGTGTTGCAAAATTCGTTTATTTTGCGCATCTGTAAGCAATTTTTAAGAGATTTATACAATAGGACATATGGCATAATTGCATCGAATTTATAACTAAATTTTTTTTATAAAAAAATTCTTCCTGAATGTACCTAGACTATACATTTTCGATGGGAATACAGCTCCAGATAGACTCCAGAGAAAAGGAAGTTTTGTCCAGAAGTTTACGCCGGAGGAAAATGTGTTTTCAATAGAGTGGTAGCAGATTGCCGAGTGGATGTCATACCTAGCCGGGGTGAGCCTCATAAGGCCTCCCCTGGAAAATTCTCCATGAAGGGGTAAGAGAAAGAAAGAGACCATTCTGAATGAAGCCCTATGTAATAATTTGAAGCAGTGTCTCATAAGATGGTGATGTAATATTTGAACTGGAATCACTTCCTCCTGCATTCGAACACTGTTACAAAAATAATGAAGAGTTTGTGAAATTGTCCAGAAATAAACAGATCAATAAATTTAATAAAGAAACTTCTATGAAAAATGCTTTTGCTTTTTTATAATTATTTTATTAAAAATTTTCCGTCATTTATGATGGCTCTCTTAATCTATTGAGATTAAAATGAAAAATAATCTTATTTTTAATTTCAATAAGATTAAGGTATAAGTTGAAGAAAATCATGTTTTAATGTATCCCACCACACCTCAGAAGAATGTATTTTTGTGCATGTAAGTGTGAGCCGTGAGAGATAGTTGATACATGGGAGGGCTATTGGATTGTAAATTCTAAATCAAGGAAGATAATATATTTCATTTTATTTTTTATAGCAAGGAGGAGAGAAGATTCCAGGAGTCTCAGTGAGCTGGAAACCGATAAACAATAGCAGGTAATTTTTAACAACTAATAATAAGGAATAGAATAAAAAAAATCTATCTGTCCCAGCCAGGACTCGAACCTGGATCTCCTGCTTTCCGGGCCGGAATTTAGACAAATAGCTAGACAATGTCAGCTCCTTCTAGCATAAGAAAATGTATTCTCTCGCTAGTGTGGTGGGAATTTAATAAGTTATCTAGCTCGTCCCGGTGGAGTAAGGGAAACATACCGGCCCGGAAAGCAGGATATCCAGGTTCGAGTCGTGGCTGGGACAGATAGATTTTTTTATTCTATTCCCTCTCATTAATTGTTTAAAATTTACGCGGGATAATAAACCATAACTGAATTAATATTTATAATAGTAGGTACTGGGTAGTTAGGCGATTTGATGAAGAAATTATACCATCTTGAGTATGCCTGGCTATATGTAGATCAACCGGAAGTCCTGATGAGGGTGGTGTTTGAAGGTAAGAGTATGTGTGAGTTGGGCATTTTCGCTACCCTGTAAGGGTGTGATAATGTATTGTCAGTTCACATATGTCTTTGAGACGTTAGGGTTATTGCTATTATGTCTATACTTTTTTTTTTTGTTCACGTAGGCTTCGACGGTCGTCAGATGTATTTACCGTTTCTTCTTCCGGGTTGAACCGTGTCAAGTTGTTGATAGTTGCCGAGCTTTCGCACATCATGTGATGGCTTCTTCAGGGCTGAATAGAGAATGAGAACTCTCATTCAGCCCTGAAAAAGCTATCACATGATGTGCGAAAGCTCGGCAACTATCAACAACTTGACACGGTTCAACACGGAAGAAGAAACGGTATATACATTTTTTTTATATATATTGATTCTACCTTAGTTTGTGGAGAATTTAAAAAAAAAAAGAAAAAAAAAATGTAATAGAATAGACATCTTACATGATCATAATCGAATTGGAAATTGGTAACGCATGTACTGTTACACGCTACGGAATAGTTAACAATAATAAAGTTTAAACTAAATCCTCATTCAAAATTAATAAATACACATAAAGTAATTATTATATACTTAATACACCCTTATAAACTTAAATACATAAATGATAATAAAACCATTAATTTACAGCCAAATTATAAATACTATGCTATTAATGAAGATGATTTTACATTTACAAGAAAGTTACTAAGCACTTATCACAAAAATGACTTTACCTTGTTGTATGTCCTGGTCCCCAACTTTGATTAGTGATTTCCAGTATGACACAGGCACTGAGATTAACCTTGCACAGGTGTTCAATTGCTTTTAGGTGGTACTTACTGAAGTAAGTAAGCTCTCACTTTAAAGTATTGGTAGTTGTCTACACTATTAATATTATAATATAATATTCTGGTCTTTAAATGTTTTTCTATTGAAATTATTAAGGAGGTATTCACCAATACTTCAATAAATATTTATACACAATGGAAATTCACATAGCTTTTTTGACTGCTTTGGAACATTTTCTTCTCTATTCACCATTATTTTGCAAGAAATAAGACAGTGCTATATCATCTAATATGTAGAATATATTACGAAGAAACAAAGAGGTCAAAAAGAGCATTTATGAAAAAAATTATAAATCTTAGTAAAAAATTAATAGATAAATAGTTAAATAATTTCAAAAAATAATTTTTGTTCATAAAGGCTTGAAAAATGAAAATCATCTATTTATAAAAACTAAAAAATTATTTAAAATTTTTGTAATTATTCTTATTTGCTGTAAAAATTTCAGCAATACGTTATTTTTCCATTTAGAGATTTTGATGTAAATAATGAATATATTTTTTCATTTAAAATGTACTGTAAAAAATGAATCGTGCAAATGGAAGAAGGACGATTTACTATCGGCATGGAGTTTGGAAAAACAATTATAAAAGTATACAGTAAAACGCTCAGCGAAAACAGTAACAAAATAAGGACGAACTAAAATAAACGACCGGTTTGTGATTAGAGAGACAATTTACTGCTATCAATTCTGTGGAATTTTTATAGACGAGGGGAGTTTATTCTTGTTTTTAATCCCTCTGGGCGAAAATCCAATCTTCACCTGCACAGTTTATGGGGTCGGTGGTTAACCGCTAGGTTCGGCAGTGGGGTTCGAACTCTAAAAGACACTTAAATTTGTGACCAATTCGTTCGAAATGTGGGTAACGGATAGTGTAATTTATCAACCAACGACCAGCAGAATTTTGATAGCATTATTTGCTTCCTAATAACCATCTAATAAATGTTTCTTTTTCCCTACAACTTAAAAAAACAACAACATTTATATATATATATTTGTGTAGGTGTGAGTCCGCACGCTGGAGTCACTGTTTGAGCTTAACTAAGTTTTTGAAAATACAATAAGTTATTTATATTTTTTTGTTTATAAGATAAAGCTTAAAACATGATCTTTTAAAATCATGTATGTATATATGCGAGTGGGTGGATGTCTATCTACCTGTCTGTACACTCTCTGTCGTATTTATATGTAATTTTTTTTTCAAAAGGAACTAAACTCTGTATTTAAGCTTCCTATTGTATAAGAAGACCAGAGTAATGACATCTTTGTATGATAAGAAGGAAAAAAGAGATTCAAATTTTAAATTGTCTAATCCTCGTCGCCAGCTATACTAAAAATGTAAGACGAATGTCAAGGAAGAAATTAATGTCAGGCCCAAATTTACAAAAAGCTATTATAATATATCCGTAGTAAATAGAGTTATAAAAATGTTATTGGTCATTATATATATATATACTTTTTTTTCAAACTTTTAAATTTTATAAAACTTTCTTTGTATTTATTTGTGCCGATATTTAGTTTAGAACTACGATGGAGAAGTGCTTCCCCCACTCTTCCCATCTAAATATTCCAGAGGTACATTTCCGCTAATATTTTGGTGGATTTTATACTTAGTAAATAGGACACCTTTATTTACATATTACATTTTGTAAAAAATAAATAAAAAATGTTGCAAATTGATTACAATGTTACAAAAATGACATTAATGAAAGTCACATTATTTGGAGGGTTTTGGATTAAAAGGACTGGATTCGTTGGTTGTTGGAAGGCTTGGCGGCACCCCAGATTTCTACTCCGTCAGTCCAGATTGGTCGTAATAAGGTTTCGTAGAGTGTCAGATTGTTTTCTATCGTAAGATTGGATTTCTTATTCATGAGTCTGTATAGAATTCCACATCGCCAATTGAGTTCTTGTCTTTTAATTTGAATATGTTCTCCCCATGTAAGTCGTGAGTCTGGATAAAACCCAAGGTAACGAACGGAATTTGATTGTGGTAAAGGAATTTTGTAAACTTTGACAATTTAGGGAAGTCTATTTTCCGCAGTTGGAAATTAACTTGAAGGCATTTTGCTTCATTGATTTTTATTCTCCATTTGCCACATCATTGTTTAATTTTTTCAAGGTGATCGTGAAGGTTTTTCGAAGCAGTTTTAGGATTGGGATGGGAGGATAGGATAACTTTGTCGTCCGCGAATAGAGCTAAGAGCTTGGATGGGTAGGGATGTCAGAAGTGTACAGGATAAAAAGGATAGGTCCAAGCACACTACCTTGAGGAACTCCCGCTTCCACTTGGTAGAAATCGGAGTAATCTTTCCTTGACGAACCCTAAAGAAACGGTTGGATAAGTAAGACTTAGAGATAAGGTAAGTGTTACTAGGAAGTATGGATTTCAGCCTAAACCGGAGACCACTGTGCAACACTCTATCAAATTCTTAGGAAACATCCAAAAAAGCTCCTGGGCAGTACTCTTTGCTCTCAAGGGAAGAGGAAATGAAGTCTACGACGTGAAGCACCTGCTGGACAGTAGAATGCTTACGTCGGAAGGCAAAGTGGTGATTTGGGAGGACATTGTAAAGTTCAATGGAAGGCATCATTCGCTTTAACTGAATTTTTTCGAAAACTTTAGAAAGTTAAGGAAGGAGACTTATAGGAGGGTAGGATAAAGGATTATGTGGTGGTTTTCCAGGTTTGGGAAATAATATTATGTCAAAATATTTCCAGAGGCGTGGCAAGTGTTTAGTTCGGAGTATATAATTATAGATGTAGGTAAGGAATACAATTGCCTTCTTGGGAAGATTACGGAGAATTTGGCCGGTGATTAAATCATATCCGAGTGATTTGCGCTTAGGCAGACGAGAGATTATATACTTGACCTCGGAAGGTGTTACTGCCTTGAGTTATTATATAGAGTGAGGAATTCGTCCAGGGACGTATATGCCCATGCCTGTCTTTCCAAATTTAGCCATAACCTCTCTCAATAGTCTAAAAAAAAATATACTAAAATAATGTTTTTTTTCTTTTTTTCACTTGCACGTCACAACATTTAGGTAGGAGACATTTTCATGAATCCACCTTAATCTCAACACCCACAGCACTGAGCAAAATTTACATTTAGAATAACTTATGAATCAATTACCTGCTGGCCGAATCGCTTATTATACCCTTTAAATAAAAAACAAAAAAAATATCGATTTAAGGGAAAAGACATATCAATTTTTTTTTTTTTTTAAGGAAAAAGGGAGGAGGACAGAAGAAGGGATTAAATTTAATAGTTTCCTAATGGAGATCTGAAGTGGAAAAACATTGTTTCTCTTAGAGGGATTTTCTTTTGGCGGGAAAAGATAGAGGCGGGAGAGGCAACTTTTAAAAATGTAATTACACAGGACTCGGCTTAAACAGGATGTCTCAAATTAAATTAAAAGGGGAAAAAAAAGGCCTCTTCCAGAGGGTAATTTGTTTTCTAATTACGGAATACGAGAGAATGAAATAAACATCAGGGTATTTTCGAAACAGAAAGGAAACGGATCTTAATTGAAATAGTAGGAGGAAGTATAAAAATGACGAGAGGCTTGGCAAACAACTTTTGGGCAAAAATAGTATAAAAGGCAAGTTGTCGTTTAAAATTCCCAAAAGGGAAGGTTATTTTAAATAATACAATACTAAAGTACGAAGATAAAATCAACACCGCCAAGGGTAAATGAATATCACGGTAACTGTAAGGGAGAATACATAAATCCTTCTTTTTTGTTTACTTTTAGTGCCAGGTTACAGAATAAAAATATATCTGTCCCAGCCAGGACACTGTTCCCTGGCACTGAAAATTAGTAAAATTTACGTGGGATTAAATACCACAAAAAATTATATTTATAAAATAAATAATATGAAAAGTAAATAATGAGAGTCATTATTTATTAACTTCACTAAGAGTTACATTATACCAGAAACACAAAAACATACACACACATGTATATATAAGTATTGGTGTATAGGAGAAAATGTCGAAAATATTTTCAAAATGTATATATGTGTGTGTGTGTGTGTGTGTGTGTAGTGAACGTTCTATAGGCTACTGTTTTCGTCATGACATTCAGCATACATCTGTTAAATGCAAAACGACAGCATAAGTTCGTTATTGAGCAAAATCGAACTAATAGTCATCAACTACAAGATTGACTGAGGTATCAACCATGCACAAAACGTTTTATTTAGTTTAAAATAATGAAACTCAACTCAGGTTTTTTTCTTCATTAAATACATATTTAGGAGTTTAAGAGTAAAATGAAATCATATACGTAGATGCCTTTAAATACAATCTTTAAATCAGCTGGTTTGACTTTATGACNCCCCAAAAAAAAACTCATAAAAAATATTTAAAACCAATATAACTACATAAAAACTAAGTAATCTGTAAATTGCTTCCTGCACTGACTAGAATTAATCTCTTTGCAGTCACACAGAGTAAATCTTTCTGCAAAAAAAAAAAAAAAACACCCACACACACACAATTATTCAAATCCATTTAAATGTCTGAAATGCTTCATATTTTTTATCCAGTTTGCAATTTTTTAAAATGTTTTTTTAAATATTTCCACAAGGAAAAAAGAATCTAGGTTATGTGCACGATAATTGATCGAAGGGGTGGGGAGTTTTGAGGAAAATGAAATTTTAAAATCATTTATTTCTTATTGTTGTACACGGTAAAATACGTTTCTAATGTTTCTCTTTACGAAATAAGAAAATTTTAAGTATGTAATTAAAATTTGAATGTTGAATGTCGGCCGTGAGTTCTTAAATTAAGGTACACGGAAATCCCTAATTTATGCTTTTTATTTTACTCTAAAGAATGACAATTTGGTTGAAATCGATAAGGGGGGGGGGGTTAAGGAGACTAGTATTAATGATCGTGTATCTTTGAGTTTTTGAATTTAGGAAAATTTCATAGAACATATTAGGTGAAAAATGAAATTTTATAATGTTTGTGTTCGACATATATTTTACGATAAATGCATATTGAAGAAGTTATTTAATAATATAAAAGCGATACTTACGGATATAGCTCTTCCTTTTCAGTCAGCATTAGTGACCATACCTTCTTTTGTTTATTGCCCTCTGCAACATCCGAGACCGAATTTGTCATTTAGTTTTATCCAAGCCATCTTCTAACCAACTAACTTTAAATTTTTTAAATTATATCTTGAAGTATACAAATAGGAATACTAGGTCATTGTTGATTACGTTAATCCTTTACTAAATATCTTTAGGATTTGCCAGCTGTATAAAATCTTATATTAGCCCTACAAAGGGAGAATTGACAAATGTTCAAATTGAATGAAATGTATTATTTAAGGAAATAGTCGGAAACTGTGAGGGTCGACCTAAGCTGAATAAAAGGAGATGATTTCTTCTATCTCTTCCCCTTCGGCCGCCTCGTGAGATAGAAGAGGGGGTGAGGGGTGAGAGGAAACCCCCCCGCCCCTCTCCTCGAAAATCAAATTCCCCTCGCACAAAGGGCTGTGCTCTCGTCATGAGTTCGCAACTAAAATTAGGGTAAGAGAGAGAGAGAGAGAGAGAGAGAGAGAGAGATAGAGAGAGGGATGAGTGGGAGGGGGTGGAAGAAGACCAGGGTGGAAGGGCGGAGATAGGAGGTATTTTCTTCACGAAGTCAGAACCCGAACACAGAGCTACAAAATGGAATTACTTTTCATCTGAAAAGGCATTGTAATAATTTCCAATTGTGATTTCATGTATTATTCCGCCATGAAACTTATTTCTATAATTCATTCATTTAATTTTTTTTTTTTTTTTCATCAATCTGTTAATGCCAATGATATTAATATAATACACATTAGGTATTCTTTATTCAAGTATTACTAATAATAAAAAAAAAACAATTCAACAAATTATTAAATAATATTTGTAAATAAGGAAAAAGGAAATTAGAAATTATGAATAAGTTATAGAAAGTTAGATCCTACCGTTGGCATGTTAAATGTATGTCCCAAATTAAATATTCTGACAGAATTTAACGGGATGAAAAATAAAGAAGAAATCAATGTTAGTAAATTTTTCGCCGTGGAATGGATTATATTTTTGAGATATTCACTTCTTAATAACTTGTTAAAGACAAAATATAACTTAGCCTGTTCAAGCTAAAAATAATGCATTTCATATTTTAAATAATAATTTTGTAGCTACTTGTGAAAAACACTAACAATTGGATATGATATAGTAATTTAATTTTAACTACCCAGGTAAGCTTGAATTTAGTAAGTTTTCTGTTCCGACGGTACGGTCAACAAAGGAAATCATTAAACAATTTATTGCACAAAATAAAATAAATTAATCATAATATACCATTAAATGCAGACATTAATCAATGTACAGTTTAATAAAAGGTATAAGACCAAGCCATTAAATGGCATACACTTGTGATAAGCTAATTTATATACTCTTGAATTGTACAATAATTTTTGAATTGTAAACACAGTGGATTTATGGTCAGGATTAAGTGAAAGCTTTTGTGGTGACAGACTGCTGACAATGCACTCTGAGCTATGTGTGGCTCCAAGAGTACAAAGTGAATATATGGTGCGAAGGGGTCTCCATTCAAAGCTGTGGAATCATCCAGAGAGACTTAAATTGACTATTTATCAGGTCAGAGCCACTATAATCTATTCGGATAATGAACAGTGGATTCCTTTAATTTAATTTGGTACTAAAGGCTGTTATTATTTAATTTTTAATGTATTACCTTTTTACTTTTGCAACTTAGAAATTGGCTGGAATATTAAAAGGTAACTAAGAAAGTGAGAACACTAGAGACTGTCTTCAACATTATGGGCTTAGTATTGTATAACTGGATCTTTATGTAATTTGGTGATTGACCTATGTATGATGAACGGGTTGCATCAAATAGCGAATTTCTTCATAATATGTATTGTGGGTTAAGTATTTTGGATAATTTTAATATATTATTGGGTGTGTTTTGTTACTTGACCAATGTTTGAATTTGGAGACGCGTTAAGCTGGGAATTTCTTGGAATATTCTGGGTTACTTTTTATGTATTTTAGTCTTATTAGATCTCATAAGGATTTCTGTGGATCATACTTTAATGGCTCATGTGTTACTCAGGGTTTATGATTTTTTTTAAGATATGAGTTGCGGGTATAGATTTTTGGAAATTATTAATATCTAGGTATTATCAACGAAGTTTATGGTAACTACGTTATTTTGTAGTTGACCCCTGTATAACGCAGGTGGTTGTGTCAGTTAGCGAATTTCTTCAAATTTATTTGCTGAGAATTTCTTATTCTAAAAATTAAATGGATGATAAGATTTGATAAAGTAGGTAGCACCAAATTTTTTTTCTAAACAAGACCTACAAATGCGCAATGAAATATCCAGAAAGAATCCATTGCCATATCTAGAAAACAAGGAAAAATTTATTTCTTCAATGTACGCTTAAATTTTCTGTAAAAACCTTTAACTTAAAACAACATCATAGAAGAAAAAACAAATTACATATTTTGGTAAATCCCACTGTATAGGGGAGTTATTAGAGGTGGCGCAGAAGTGTCTCATGCACTAATTGAATTTTTTTTTTCAGGTTGTACGGCACTATCTTTCTTAAACCACAAACTGTCATTCATGACATTCAATTAGGTAGAAGAACTGTGTTATGCTATCGCGATTTCGAATACCAGAATTAATCTCAATTTGAACAGTATAATTTAAAAAAAAGTACAGAAAAAGGAAGCTTCCAGTAAATAATCCAAAACTAGTACTGACGAATTTGTCTTTCAATAACACTGAACAACAAAGTTTTTGTTTCGGGGTTGAAATAAGGTGATTTTAATGTATTTCTACGAGTTAAAACCGAAAATGACCATAAAAATTATATATTAGCTCTTGTTTTCAAGATATAGTATCATTCTATTATATATGTATATTGAGTTTTCAACAAATGAAATATTTCATCACCAACATTTGGTACACATGTTTGTTTACATAACACCCCTCTTATCAGCTGTTCATAAGTAGTAAACATAACCTTTGCGAGTTTGTCAATTGTACGCACGTGGTTGCTATTGAAATTATCGTGTGAAGTTGATTTTTAAATTAATTTAAGTGCTGATCTGAAATGCCTCGAAAGTNTTTATGTATTTTAGTCTTATTAGATCTCATAAGGATTTCTGTGGATCATACTTTAATGGCTCATGTGTTACACAGGGTTTATGATTTTTTTTCAACATATGAGTTACGGGTATAGATTTTTGGAAATTATTAATATCTACGTATTATCTACAAAGTTTATGGTATCTACGTTATTTTGTAGTTGACCCCTGTATAACGCAGGTGGTTGCGTCAGTCAGCGAATTTCTTCAAATATACGTCCTGAGAATTTGTTATTCTAAAAATTAAATGGATGATAAGATTTGATAAAGTAGGTAGCACCAAATTTTTTTTCTAAACAAGACCTACAAATGCGCAAATATCCAGAAAGAATCCATTGCCATATCTAGAAAACAAGGAAAAATTTATTTCTTCAATGAACACTTCAATTTTTTGTAAAAACCTTTAACTTAAAACAACATCATAGAAGAAAAAACAAATTACATATTTTGGTAAATCCCACTGTATAGGGGAGTTATTAGAGGTGGCGCAGAAGTGTCTCATACACTAATTGAATTTTTTTTTCAGGTTGTATGGCACTTGGCACTATCTTTCTTAAACCACAAACTGTCATACATGAAATTAAATTAGGTAGAAGAACTGTGTTATGCTATCGCGATTTCGAATACCAGAATTAATCTCAATTTGAACAGTATAATTTAAAAAAAAGTTCAGAAAAAGGATGCTTCCAGTAAATAATCCAAAACTAGTACTAACGAATTCGTCTTTCTATAATCATATATCGATTCTCAGAGCCCCAAATAGTCTTTTCAATTATGATGAACAAATATTTTATTTTAGTCCAACATATTTATGGGGTTATGATCTTATTTTTTATACTAGATAGTCTAAAAATAGTATATTGACTAATTTTTGTTTAGATGATGTGAATACGAGTATCTTTATGTATCTAAGCATCATCAGAACTATTTTAGAGCAAATATAAAGTAAATTTTTTTTTTCAAAATCTAGCAAAGACGTTTTTACAAATTTAAATGTACACTTACTCATTAGTTGTCATCTTTATTATAATGAACAGAAATAAATTAAATTCAATAAATATAAGGAGATATGAATGAAACCTTATCGAAGTAATTCCGCTAGTATTGGTCACAGGTGGAAAGTACAAAGTACGTAACATTATTATTTGTTGCGGTTTTGTGACTAATTTTTATTCGATAAATCATCATAAATTGACGGACTACGAAGTTACGTATATTCCCGTATTTTTTCATTTGTTGTGGTTTGGCTGCCAACTTTTTCTTCTATGAACCATCACAAATGGACGGACTAGGAAGTAAGATGAATTGACATACATTTTCTCATTCTTGTCTTCTATCCGGGTACTTCTTCCATTATAATCTTATGCCGATGTTATACGAAGCGGCATACGTTACCTCTTTTCTTACTTCTAAGTAAGCCTAAAGGGAATATGGAATCTAATCACAGTTACTTTCATGTAGGAGTGACGTCAGAAAACAGCTCTTGTACCGAAGTTGATACGCTTCGTCAACTTCTACTGCATCCCTATTAACCTACGGTAAAAATAATTGGGTTTGGTAATGTTAACTATTAATACATGATAAAATACACTTACCTGAATTTGTAGTTCTGAGACTTTATATAAAATCGTATTCCTGTTTCTTATTGGTTTTATATCCACGTTAATAAAATACTGTACAAGAAANAATAAATATAAGGAGATATGAATGGAACCTTATCGAAGTAATTCCGCTAGTATTGGTCACAGATGGAAAGTACAAAGTACGTAACATTATTATTTGTTGCGGTTTTGTGACTAATTTTTATTCGATTAATATCATAAATTGACGGACTACGAAGTTACGTATATTCCTGTATTTTTTCATTTGTTGTGGTTTGGCTGCCAACTTTTTCTTCTATGAACCATCACAAATGGACGGACTAGGAAGTAAGAAGGATTGACATTCCTTTTCCCATTCTTGTCTTCTAACCTAGTACTTCTTCCATCATAATCTTTGGCCGATGTTATACGTAGCGGCATACGTTACCTCTTTTCTTACTTCTAAGTTAACCTAAAGGGTATAGGGAAGCTAACCACAGTTACTTTCATGTAGGAGTGACGTCAGAAAACGGCTCTTGTCCCGAAGTTGATACGCTTCGTCAACTTCTACTGCATCCCTATTAACCTACGGTATAAAAAAATTTTGTTTGGTAATTTTAACTATTAATACATGATAAAATGCACTTACCTGAATTTGTAGTTCTGAGACTTTATATAAAATCGTATTCCTGTTTCTTATTGGTTTTATATCCACGTTAATAAAATACTGTACAAGAAACAAAATCAATTCCGGTGCAGTGTNTTGGGTTTGGTAATGTTAACTATTAATACATGATAAAATACACTTACCTGAATTTGTAGTTCTGAGACTTTATATAAAATCGTATTCCTGTTTCTTATTGGTTTTATATCCACGTTAATAAAATACTGTACAAGAAACAAAATCAATTCCGGTGCAGTGTGATACTTAAAGCTCGTATGATCACATTTTAACGAAATTGTTTAATTTAAAATAGCTTAAGGCACCCTTACTTGAGAAAAATAATTATCTGTTTCACACATTCCTGAATTATTTTCAATTCTCCTTGCAGCCAATGGTTGAAAACCATATAGCTTGACACGGAAATATTAATTCCTTTGCTTCATTCCAGGGACTACAAAAAGCATGAACCTAAACACAAAAAGTTAGTTAAGCTAGAGTGAAATTTAAGAAGACAGAGAAATTTAAGAATTCTTCATTTAATATTGGTAAATGAAGAAAATTTTGACAATTAAAATTTAAAAAACAGCCGAATAGTAAGTAACGTATAAGGTTTGACCTCTAATGCTCCCTCTAGTTTCCTGGTAGGCTGAGTGGGGAGAGCACTTCCATCATATTTACATTTATTAATTTCTTCCTGGAGAAGAGATTTTCATATAATTTTTATAAAACATAAACTTCAGTAAATTACATTTCCATAGTATTTTTTATTTTTTATTTAAGTGTTAGCCTCCCCTGCAACCACTTAGGGTCATTGGAGAGAGGGGCTATCTAGAGGTTGCCACCCCATTCTAAACACCCATGGCTCAGGACAAGCTTCCATATTATAAATAAAAGATTGACCTGGGTGGGATTTGAACCCGCGGCGTCAGGATTGCGAGACCCGTATGGATCCCCTGAGCTATCCCGGCGCCCCCTTATTCCATAGTATTTAAAATATTATAAATTTTTTCGGAACCCTAGTAACAAAGAAGCTATTACGAAATTAAATTTTGGGTTGTATCAGGTAAAGGGGGGGGTGGGATATGAGAACATATTTCACGTATGTTTGAACAGCCATGCAGAGATGAATAATTTGTTTTTATTTCGGTTAAAAGTACATTTTTTTTTATTTTAATTTGTTATAATACTGATGATTGATGTCTCACTCAAACTCAGAAAAATATAAATATGAGTTTGTGTGTGGGTGAGTGTTTGAATCTAATTATTTAATTAGTCATTTATCTTTTTAAATGAAAATAATATAGGTTAAGAAATATAATTTTTATTTATAATCTATAAGTTTTGTTTCTTTATGTTTGAGCCTAAAAGAAAGGGTAGGAATGTATGTTTTTTTAAACGAATATAATTTCTCAGGCAATTTATTTATAATATAAAATTTTCTTTTGTAAGAAAATGAAATGTAATAAATTATTTGTTAAATATCCAATATTGATATTTGACAAATAATTTATTTTTAAAAACAAAAAATAAAATGCTTTAAAGGTTATAGGCATTTTAAATATTCCTACTAAATAAAATCTCGAATTATTTTATTTTTGTGAATTACCCATCTTTCTTTTTTTTTTAGAATTGAAATTAATTTAGACTATGTNACGACATTTGTTACCAATATCAAAGATGATGTTACCAACATTTTATTTAATTTGAGAGTAGTGTGATTGGTCACCTCTACTCTTGCCATTGCAATTTAGTCATTTTTTTTGTAATCGAATTACAATATGTTAATATGTTAAAAGAAATGTAATAAATTAATAAAAGTTGAAAAAAAAAAAATTATTTCCATGAGAGAACTCTGCTAACCATACTAGTCACTAGATGAGTGTATAGTTGTTCACAAGTCTTTTATAAAGTGGGTCTTCACGATTAGACCTTCCTGTGTCGTTTAAAGTTTTAATCAAAGAAGTATAAATAAAAAAAAAGTGCAAACATAGAGAAGAGAGAGGAAGAGAAAGATACATAGAAAGAGAAAAAAAAAAAGGACAAAAACTCACAAATGTTACTTTCCCTTTTGACAAGGGATACACTAAAGACAAAGAGAGAATGAGTGTGCTGGAGAAAGAGCCAGGTGAGAAAAAGAGAACGTACAGGAGGGAAAAGAAAGAAAAAGCGGGCTCGAGGGAGATAAAGGCAGCAGTGGGATTTAGGGGTAGTAGTGTGGGGGTGAAGGGGGGACAGGGGTCAAGAAGGGTCTGGAGGTAGATAAGAGAGCGCTGTTAAACCTGTCTTGGGATTACCTGGGCCCACACAGACAGACTGCATTAACTCCACAGCCGGTGGCTTGATTTAATGCGAGCGCCATACCATAGCCTCTTGGTAGCGCCCTTCAAGCTACAGGCGATTCTCCCTTTGGCTTCTAAGGGCTGTTTTGTGTTAACTGTTCAAACCTTATCGCAGCTCGCTTTAATTCGAGCCCTTCTGTGTTCATATATCAGTTTTTATGGTGGTATATGTTGTGTTAGCACTATTTCACCCACTCTGGTTTTCAATAATTTGAAATGTTCACTTTTTTTTTTTTCACTTCATTTATTCGTGCATGTAAAAATTCTACAGTGCACGTATACGCACATTCTGATTATTCAATAATCTGAATAAAAATTTATGAAAGAAATAATAAAATGTTCCTTTGAAAAAATACTAATTATTTTACAATATTTCAAATAACTTGTAATTGAGCTAATCTAAACACACAAACTGGAATTTTATTTCATTCTCATATGGTTGGAAGGGATGTTTTACATAGAAAATTGGGAAACAGCTAAGAAGAAATATCTGATCTGTCATGATATATTTTTTGCCTTTCGTATAAAAAACAGTTTATATATTCATGTTTTAATCAAAGGATGGTTACTAATATTTAAAAAAATAATTACAATATCCATAAATATATAAACAATAATTAGTAACATTAGCAATTTTCGTTTTGCTAAAAGTCTATTTCATCTTTAATTTTTTTTTTTTTTTATCTAGTGCTTATAGAAGCTCGGTGCCAATAATTTTTTTTAGTTTTATACAATTATTTTTTACCAGGTAATCTCAAGTTTGAGTCATCTAAGATAATATGAGTGCATTAAGGCAGATGCATTCGTTTGAAATGACTTACGTCACTAAACAGCATTTCTTCTGAAGTCCGAAGTCTTAAAATTATCTTAAGATCTTATTATCTTAATTTATTAAATCGAAAATTCTTCTTAGAGCTCAAACTAGTTTAAAATTAAAAGCCAATGATTTTTTTTATTTTGAAAAAATATTGAAGGAAAAAATGAACCTTTGAACATTTTTATTATATTGAAGAAAGTAATTATTATATATTTCTAAAATCTGTATTTCATTCAATTTTTTAAAATGTATTTTGTATTGCAACGTCTGTCTCTCAAAATAATGTATTTTATAGGATCTCCATTTCTATTTATATAGAAGTACTATATCAGCACATAATGAATATTTGTTTATAGACCAATAAGTAACAGAAATCGACAAAAACCATCCTTTTAATTCTTTATCAATGTCAAAAAATATTTAGCCTAGCAGGAATTAAATATATAAATTCATATAGATATTTCCGATAGTTTCTAAAAATGAAAAATACAGATTTAATTAAAAGGAATGGGGGAATAACCGTATAGTATGAATGGAAACATTTAAATATTATCATAAATATGCAGAAGAATCCATGTAGTGCACAGGTCACTCGCTAAGAATATTGAAGTACTGAAGGTGAGGTTCTGATGAGTTCGGTTCGAAGTCTAAGGCAGAACGAAGGATCACCTGAAGAGCAAGAGGCCGGCGATGGAAATCGCTCCCGGGGCTAGAAGATTGAGGCTCTTTGCCAGCATGGGAACCCCTGATGACGAGGATGAAGATGATGATGTCCCACCACCGTGTTCACCATGCTGCATTGCAGCTGGATATTCTCCAGCTAAAAACAATAACAGCAAAATATAAATATTAACTTTGCCTATACATATATAATATATTATTAATAAGAGGGCGTTTAAACAATGAGTTTTCTAGCCAAGGTAGTGTCAAGCTATAAAAAGTCATTACTCCATTAATAAAAAATATATAATAAAATAACATTTTAATAAATAAATCTAAAAATGAAACTTTCTAGGTAATTCCTTATCTATAGGCAGTATCTATTTGGTCCCTTAAAAGGAAAATAAAAATTTTAAAAATATTTTCTTTTCCGAAGGTATGTAATTTCTCCAAATTTATGGCACGACCAGTTTCTGCAGGTTACCATACACCATGGTTTTTCTGACATATCTAAGTAAATTGTAATTTAGTGACAAATCAACCGGAGGGACATAATAAGGGCATTGGGAGATATATGAAACCAAACTAGTTTTTACATAGATAAAAATACTTTTCTAAATGCACATTTTGTTAATATTTTCTGATACTTATACATAAGCAAATCACGTTTTACATATTTTGTGCTGATAATTTTTTTTCTATAACAAACAAAAAAAATACTCATAAAAAACTAAAAATTTAAGATCAGGATTAATGAATTCATCTCTAAAATTGTCAAAATGAATTTTATCTCTGAATTTGTGTTATCTATTTCACAATTTTAAACAATTAGGATTTCGATTGACTATCTTTTGTACGACATTTGTTACCAATATCAAAGATGATGTTACCAACATTTTATTTAATTTGAGAGTAGTGTGATTGGTCACCTCTACTCTTGCCATTGCAATTTAGTCATTTTTTTTGTAATCGAATTACAATATGTTAATATGTTAAAAGAAATGTAATAAATTAATAAAAGTTGAAAAAAAAAAAATTATTTCCATGAGAGAACTCTGCTAACCATACTAGTCACTAGATGAGTGTATAGTTGTTCACAAGTCTTTTATAAAGTGGGTCTTCACGATTAGACCTTCCTGTGTCGTTTAAAGTTTTAATCAAAGAAGTATAAATAAAAAAAAAGTGCAAACATAGAGAAGAGAGAGGAAGAGAAAGATACATAGAAAGAGAAAAAAAAAAAGGACAAAAACTCACAAATGTTACTTTCCCTTTTGACAAGGGATACACTAAAGACAAAGAGAGAATGAGTGTGCTGGAGAAAGAGCCAGGTGAGAAAAAGAGAACGTACAGGAGGGAAAAGAAAGAAAAAGCGGGCTCGAGGGAGATAAAGGCAGCAGTGGGATTTAGGGGTAGTAGTGTGGGGGTGAAGGGGGGACAGGGGTCAAGAAGGGTCTGGAGGTAGATAAGAGAGCGCTGTTAAACCTGTCTTGGGATTACCTGGGCCCACACAGACAGACTGCATTAACTCCACAGCCGGTGGCTTGATTTAATGCGAGCGCCATACCATAGCCTCTTGGTAGCGCCCTTCAAGCTACAGGCGATTCTCCCTTTGGCTTCTAAGGGCTGTTTTGTGTTAACTGTTCAAACCTTATCGCAGCTCGCTTTAATCCGAGCCCTTCTGTGTTCATATATCAGTTTTTATGGTGGTATATGTTGTGTTAGCACTATTTCACCCACTCTGGTATGACGATAGTCATTATACGTACACAACCATTAGCGTTTTCATTCTTTGATCTCTGAAGAGATACCCGTAGGTAATTCCTATATCACATATTCATAGAGGTATCTAACGGTATGTAGGGTTCTCTCTGATCCATTCTCCAACTTGATTTAATGTGAAGTACTTGTGTATTGAACCCAAGCCACTTTCAGACATGATTGATCAAAAACAGAAGATAATTCCTCAATCAGCTTACATGAAAGTGGAAGATATGTAATTTATAAATGGATGTACGTTGGATTAATTCAGGATCTGAATTTAATTTAATACTACGTAATCACCTTTTAGTGCTGTTATATCAATTTAATTGAGAAATTAGATCCCTAACTGTCTTCTATCATTTCTATTTCTATTCACCCATGAAACACTGACAGAAAAAAAAAACGTCTGTGATTAATAAAAAACGTCTGAAAACATAAAAATCTTGGATTGTTAAACATTTATGAATTGCTTGGTATTGTATGAGTTATTCATATTGAAACAGAATCTTGGGTTCATATATGATCGGACATTGTGCAGAGCAGTCTGAAAATAGCCAAACAAAGTTTTCATCGACTCTTTTGGGAATCCCTTGAGGTTTGATTGGTAATAAACTAAACAAAAAAAAAAAACAAGTCATGTGAGGGAGTACATTCAAGTTTCAGGACATCACCATTCTGAAATCATTATTGATAAACAAGTATTGTGATCTTCATGTCGATAAGAATTCTTCGCATGCATATACCACTGAGTAGTAATAACTTCCCGCTACCCCAGAATCGGCTTCGAGTTTATGAAATGCTTTCTTAGCATCCAGGGAGCGATAAAACTCCACCGTCATCCAGATCCGTATTGAAATATAAATCCCATAAAACTATCTGCGTAGTTGGACAATCCTAGCCCAGTTAGGCCTGAAGTCCTTACCCCACAGAAAGATTTATTCGTTTTGAAAAGAGACCAGAGTTTATTTAAATAATAAAAAAATCCATTAATTTAGGTTGTTATAGTGGTCGAAATAATCCTGATTCCTGTATTTTATTAACTGATTTATAGTGGACATATTAGGGGGTATTTATAGGGCGTAATAACCTAGAAGTTGATTGCCCTCAATTATGATCTACTACTACCTTTCCAAACAGACTCCTAGGCAACATGAATTGTCATTAGTTTTGGTGCTTACTCACCCTGAGACATCCAATATTTCATTACAACAAAAAATTAATAAAACTAATGGATGAAGCTGCAGATAACCATTAAGGAGCTATTGATTTATGTACACTGATTGGTTTAATTTTGAAAATTATCCATTCATCATTATGGTTTCTTCTCGCATATCGTTTCTAAATTTTAAATATTTGAAAACAGTTCAATATAAATCTTTGAATAATTAGCAGTGGGTTTTTGAGTCATAGTTTAAAAATCAGTACCGTCCTAACCGTACAAAAATGTGTATTTGATTAAACTTTCATTGACATCGGGTATGAATTTCTAAAAATAAATTTTTGACCTCTCCCCCAGCCCGCTACACTCATCACTCTCCCTGCCTCTGGCGGCCTCTGACGGACGTTTCAGGAGATACTGGGTCAACCTCAACAACAGACAGGAGACAGCGCCCCCAGAGGATTGTCAAAGTCCCCACTGTTCGGTAGGAAACGTGCAGACAGCCTCGACTGTGTCTGACAGTTCAACACTTCACTATTCGTTAAAAACATCATTAGAAACAATCATTTTTAATACATTTACTTTTATCCTACGGTGTAGGATATAAAAAAACTAAAATTCCTCTTGGGACAATAATGAAGTTCACTTTCAAAAGTTAAAAAATATTTGGAAACTGTTAAGCTGAAAAATGTTCCTAAATGTCTATAAAAAATGCATTGATAATTCTTATTTAATAGTTGATTTCATTGTCCCCTATCCCCCGCCAAAAAAAAAAAAAACCATCAGTGAATGGTCTTTATTATTTTATAATTCTCAGTTCTTTTAAAAAAAAACTGAGCCCTTAGCCTAGAGCATGTATAATACAATACTTATACTCCCATATTGAAATATATAATGAAATAAAATGCTTGTTGAGCATAATATAAGTTGAATGAGATTTTCTGATAATAGTAATTTCTTAATTTTTTTTTTCAAATTGGTTCTTTTTCAAATTGTTTTTCATAAACTTTAAATTTTCTTACATAGCTTTCTACATTCATACTCTTGATATCACATTATATAAATGCAATTCTCTATTATACTAATTTCAATTATTATTGTATTCTCGTGACATTGTATTTTCTACAGCCCTGAAGATGGATTACAATGTAAGCCGAAACGTTGGCAGATAATCCTTTATTAAAAAATACATTTTTTAAATTTGTGTTTTTTGGATCTACCTTGACCGAACCCCAACTAAAATCATCTTAGAGTAATTTCTTAATTATTTAAACCGGGTATTTACTCACACGTATTCATGTTTATGTATGACATCTAATGTTGGTTTGATAAAGTAAAGTGAAGTTCTCACCCTTCGTTGTTGATATTTCTCTTTAACAAGTATTTTTATAAAATTTTATAGAGTAAATAAGTAACTCAAATATGAACATAGATATTACAACTACATATTTTGATCTCGTCCTTAACCCCCTCCCCCTTTTTCTCATTTGATTTTAATCAAGAGTTTAATACCAAATTTAGTTTCAATATTAAAAAAAAATATAAACACGAAGATATGCTGATTTCATAGCAATTAAAGCACTCATTATTGACAAAAATGAAGCGATTCAATACCTAATCTTGATTAAATATGGTAATTTTTAAACAATTTTTAGTTCCTAATATAGTTCATTTTATTTTTATTAAACATTTTATTTTTAATTATTCATTAAACGAGAAAATACTTCATTTAACATTTCATGTTAATTTTATTAAGGAATAAATTTGGCCAAAATATTATTGGCTTGATTATAAAGATCTAAGGCTATCAGAAAATTTAATAACCCTTTCAGAAAATAATTTACTGATATTAATATTTATACTTAAACGCAATTAAAAATGAGAAAAAAAATTGATGAATCAAATGTTTTGTGCTAGTAAATTAATTAATGTGGAAAACTTATTATGTGAAAATTAACAAAAAATACTTCAATTTGCAAAAAAAAAAAAAATTAATGATTGGATAATATTGGGGGGAAAATATCAGTCTTAAAAAAAAAAAAAAAA
>KZ808515.1:137421-148190 GCA_000696205.2 Oncopeltus fasciatus | reverse complement strand
TGTATTTACCATTTCATCTTCCGGGTTATACACCACCTGGTGTATAAAACATGGTAAATATATACACATCATGTGATGGCTTCTTCAGGGCTGAAAAGAGAATTCTCTTTTCAGCCCTGAAGAAGCCATCACATGATGTGCGAAAGCTCGGCAAAAAAGAACAATTTGACTCGGTCCAACCCGGAAGATGAAATAGTAAATACATCTGACGACCGACGAAGCCTACGTGAACAAGGAATTTATATGTTAATGATAACTTACTAAGAACTCTAAAGTTATTACTTTGACAATTATTTGCACTGCAAAAATCAGAATTATTCATGATAAAATTTCATTATTTCCGAAAAATTAATTAATACATTGCCATTTAAAGAGGAAAGAGATTGAAACTTCACCAACAGAAGCAGCCCTCCCTGTTTTGAACAAAAATAACATGCCCTATTGAAAGATTTGTCTGTTTGTAATTAATTTGATTTATGAAACCCAAATTTATAGTTTTCAGAAAGATGCATTTTAATTTTTTATTTTGTTCTCATATATTGGTTTTGATTAGAGTTTGAAAATCGTTCAAAATTGATTACAATTGTAAGTCTGATGATGGCACCTGATGAAGCAATGCTCGTCAATTTTATGGAAATTTGTCTCCTTTGTGACACTAAATCGTATTTTCGTTGAGACAAGATTCACTCCCTTAATGAATGACAATAGACTTATTTATACATTTTTATCATTCTAACCCTTATTTTTCTATTATTAATTTGAAGAGGTTTGCCCAAAAAAAAAAAAAAAAACAAGAAAAAAAAAAAGGCGATTCTTCTCCATTGACTCACCATTGAGGACGTGGACGTAGACACTGGCAGGATTAGCGTTGGATGGTACGCAAGTGTAGTTCCCGGAGTCCGTGAGTGACGCCTTGGTGACCAGCAGCTTGGAAGTGGTCCCGGAAGCCGTCTTCTCAGTCTCGAGGGAGATGCCACCCCGAGGCGAGTCAAAGTCCACCACCGACGAGCCCTGGTACCAGTGGACCGAGCTTGGAGGGGAGGAGTGCACGTTCACGGAACAGGTGAGGCTAATGGTGGAACCCTTCTTCACGTAGACGTCTTCCGGGCCCCAGATATTCGCCTGGGCCGCTGCAAAGGCCCCACCAAAAATGGTCAAAATGTAACTTAACTACTTAAAGGTTGTTTTGGGTTCCAACCATGTCCTTTAAATCAACGATCACGAAATTACTACTTTTTTTTTAAATAGTTTAATCCTAAATTCCTAAATGTTGCAGAGAGTTTCAATCCTATTTTAGGTAAAATAAATATTATTTAGTAACTTATGTTTATTCTTTTATGTTAAAATATACAGAAAAGTTTAAAGATGTAATTTCAGTAGAAAACAATTTGTTCTATTGTTTTCTTACTCATTGGAACCAGAAGTTAACTCGGTGTTTTTGTAATAAATAATTATTTCACACTTTCTCAAAAATGGATGCATTTTTAAGAAATAAATAAATCTTGAGATTTCTCTTAAGATATTATCAGTGAATAAAACTATCAAAGAGCTCTTTGTTTTCATATCTAATGAGCTAAATTACACACATACTCACACACACTAACATACACCCTCGCAGTCATTCAACTCAACCTATAAAAATTGTATGTGGTACATTTAAATAAGCTTAAAACAGCTCCAAATAAAAACACCAATACAAGAGACGGATAAAAGGATGAAAAATTTTAGTAACCTAATGAGTTTTAGTTACGTTTTCATGATCATTTAAAGATAAGAAAAATAGTTAGTCATAAATATCATGTTTAAAATATATTGCTTGTTTTCTCTTATATATCAATTTATTGCTTATTTATGATTATTAATTTTCAGGTATCAAATTTTAATTTATTGTAACTAACAAAAATTTTATGTTAAACAGTTGGAACCCAAAACCTTTAACCATAATACTATAACTAAGTCTTAAATTTAAAATAAAGAAAATAATACTTCAATTTATATTGTATGCCTGGAAGACTGGCAAAACAAATGTAAATAGGTATATTATATAACAGCCTTAAACTCTGTAAAACTAAGTTTATTTAATTATTCAAAATACGTTTAATTTAATTTATTTTAAATTAATTTAATATTTTTTGTATAGGAAACTACTTTAAATGAATTTTCATATTTAAGTGTTCATTTTCTATTTACTAATCAGCCTTACAAGATTATTCCTATTCTTATAGTTATATACCACAAGATTTTTATTATGTAATTATATAGCTTTTTTTTTCTTGTGCGTTCTAGGTCTATGTAAATTATGAAACTTAATGTCACTCAAATTGATTGGGTGCTTGTTCTAATTTAGGGCAAGTAATGCTTTTTAAATTTTCGTGTATGAAAATTTGGGGAAGCTATAATAATTATCAAAATACAATTGGCCTCTAAAAGAAAATCTATCGATGAATACAGTTAACCCTTTTTTTGCAAACCAACTATCCACAAAATATATATAAAAATACCATCCACAGTAAATAGAAACCAGAGAAAAAAATGATCATTCCGTAACTTGAATGATTTTAGATGGCTAAAGTATTTGTTAAGCGAGAAATGTCTGGTGATATTTTAGTATAGAAATGAGCAACCTTTAACAGGTTTTTGACAGTAAGCTTTTTAAAATTTTAAAAGGATCTCTTGAAAAGACCTTTATTACATTCTAAACTTATGCAAAAAATAACTTGATAAATGGAAAAGTTATAAAGATAAGTCTGTGACGAAGGAGAANATTTTTTAAATTTGATAATAATTTTAAGTTTCCAAAAATATTTAAATATCAGAAGGTAATCCTGTTTCTTTCACCTCTAAACTAGTTTGAAGACTATTTTTTATTAGCCAACACTTGGTTAGCAAATTGAATCCGTGTCACCAGCGTGAATGGAAGATTAGATACAACTTCTAATATTTTCAGTTTTTGGAAATGAATGCTATAACAAATATTTAATTTTTGAATTGTTTAAAGAATTTTTTTTTTTCCTTTAAAGTACTTGAGTTTGTATTTTACATCATTCCTAATTATTATTTTCTTATCATATGTATAATATGATACTCTAATGTAAATATTTTATTTTATTCTGTTCCTAAAACTTCCAAATTAGAAGAATTATTTACTCTTTATTAAGAGATTTTTTTTATTTGTCTAAAGAAAATGATTTAATGTAAAACATTCATGTTGTTTAAGAATTTATGCTTTGAACTCTCAATACATCTTCCAGATTTAAAAACTCTCTTCACTGAAAACAACTAAGTTTTGTTTCATATAATAACTAAAATTCTCAAAATGTATGACATCCAATTTGTTACACGATATATTTTATTTGTTACAAAAATAAATTATTTTCTGTCATGTAATTCAATTTTTTTTTTTTTTTAATTTTTCATGTTCTACAAAGACTTTAGAATAACTTTCAGTCTTCCAGACACTTTTCATATTATCCATTCCCCCTATTAAGTTTCTTACATAAATTTTATATAAAGTAATGAAAATGAGTTAGTGATACTTTTTAAATTTGATAATAATTTTAAGTTTTCAAGAATATTTCACAGACAAGGTCCTATTAAATGTAATTAAGCTGAAAGCACATCAAGACTAACTCTTTTTATTATTTATTTAATGTTTTATTGGTCANCCTCTTATACTAAGTCCCTCACCACATCTAAACCCACCTATATAATTTGTGTGTTTTTTATTCTTCAGAGATTAATTTGGTTCATAGTCCGTGAAATCTTTGTAGCTCTTTTGGTATAACATATTTGGTTAACTCACTTAAAACATCTTAATTAAATAGTAATCTGAGAGCAGAATCTTGGTATGTACAGGGATTAATTAAATTCAGACATTTTATTTCATCAAAGTTAGGGGCGAGTAAATGCTAGGGAAATTTTATAGCATGTGGTTAGCAAAACTAAACAGATAACATTACTTTTCTGAAGCAGATTCTCCAAATTTTCCCCAAAAACACAAATAAAAAATCTCCTCAATGTTGCATTCTTATAAAGATGTTTTTAAATCAAACAAGTGTTAACAAGAGTACATTTACTCAATTTTTATTCTCCTTCAAACTTTATAGAACCTTCAATAAATCTTAATGTATTAGGCACCATATCCTTCCCACATTTTTTTTTTCAGTGAGGATTCAGGGGTGTCTCCTCTTGGATTTTTAAAAACATTCAAGGTGACATAAACAACAATTGTAGGTTATAGGAACCATATACACTAAATTATTCTCTATGATCTTTACTAATATGTACGTGTTGCTCAGAAAAAAAAAAAAAGAAATTCTTATAATATGACTACCCCTATATGATCATACCTAATATTTGATTAATTGGTACTATATTTGTAATTTTTATCAAAGACTAATGGACTCAGCTCCATTTAAACTACTCAAATTCCAGAATACTTTTTTTTTATTTATAACTAGCCAAGTAAAAATTTGAATATTCTTTCTTCTTCAAGAAAAAATGCATAACATCGTGTAATCAACCAATTAAGAATATATGAATATTGGACTTTATATTAATTCATAATGTGAATATAAGATTGGAGGATTGTGTTAAATTTCAAAATAAATACATCAGAGAAATATTTTGACCTAAAAATAATATTCTACATTCACGTGTCGTCAATTTCATTCATACCATACATTAGAATTAAAATCACCAAATCCTGTATAATTTAGATTTCACACTGAGGCTCACATTTATTTTAATTGAAACTTCACCTTTTTATGATGTAATGAAGTGGCATGAGTTAATCTAAATGGATTATATTTTAATCAGCTTTGGAAATAAAACAAGCCATACATCTCTTTTTAAAGTACTATTAAATATAATACTCATTTTATTTAGTTAATGAAGACAACTAAAATATTTCCGCTGTCATATTCTTTAGTGTAAATCATTATTTCCAGGTACGACTAGGGCACCTTGGGCATGCATTTTTGATGCAAAAATTTTTTCGTTGAAGGATTAAGAGTACTAAAGGCTTTATGGTATTATATATTTGTAAGTTTGTAGATGGTATACTTCTTTTCAGATTGGTCAGGGAATTTTTCTGTGTGTCTTTCAATAAATTCGAGAATAAGAGTCAAGTGCTGTTTGGATATTTTAATTATGTACTTTATCAATCTTGTACAAGTCTTAATTTTCCATTATTATTTTATAAATGTACATGAACAAGATCTATTTATGGATTCAAGCTAACATTTTGTTTTTGAAGTGAAATTTTATTTTTATTTAATTTCACATAATATAAAGGTTTATTTTAGCAATTGCTAAATTTTTTATTGAATACTAACCCATTTTACACTTCCATAATTCATGTTCTGAGGAAAACTATGCTCCTGACTACATCTGGTCAAATCATTATGAAAATAATGCCTCCAGCTTTGTCTAATAAATATATTTCTTTAGTAGTAAAACATTGGGGCTCAAAAGTAAATATTTCTATTCAGATATTGATATTGACTGATAGAGTAAATCTCTCATACTATCACTATTTATCCAGGAGACTTATGGTGAAAGAATAAATTTTGTTATGTGATGTAAATATTCCTAATCATTCAAGAGTAGTTTATTTTTAGTAATAACTACAGACTGATACCTTAAAAAATCTCTGTATAAAATCAATAGAGAGTTAACTTAGTTCATTCACAATGCCGAATATAATAATAAAACACTGCTATAGGTGGCAAAGAGCTAAATACGCCAGTGAGCTTCCTACTTAAGTAACATCTTGCTAAGAAGACATTCACCATATTTGAAGATAATTCTCTTGGACACAGTTGTTTATCTTACTAATAGGCATATTACATAAACTAACACAACAGAAAAAAGAGCCAGCTGGTAAACTCCTCTTATACAAAGTCCCTCACCACATCTAAACCCACCAGATTTTAATATATTTTTAAGTGCATATAAACCTCCCAAAAATGTATTATTTAAAACAACATTAAGTCTCCACAGTGCTCACACAATACATATGTAAGTAGAAAGCACACAACTACAATATTCGTGTCACATGTAAAGATAACGAACTTCACCTTCGTCTCTATGATTAATACTAAAAATGATCTAGAAATATTTAATTTTATTCAGAAATTGCTTAAAGTAACATAAGTATCCAACTACTATACTAAAATCAACAAGACAAGTGATTAAGATTTAAATATGAAATTACTATCACAATATATCAATATCGTAATATACAAAAATATAAAAAAATTATAACTAAATATGGAAAATGTACATATCTTATCAAACTAATTGTAATACATTGATAATATGAAAGTGATAATTACAGAAGTTTTTTCCTGTATGAGTGAAAGCCAAATAATAATAAAAAAATTACTTTAATTTACTTGTTAATGAGAATTGAAAAAAAGATGAAAAACATATATTAATGTGGTGACTCAAAATATGAAATATAACAGTTTTTATTTAAATACTAATTAGGTTATTAATTATTATATATTTAGATTATTATTTAGAAAATTTATCATATCTAATTAGATCATTATCTTATTATTTAAGAAAGAAAAATTAAAGTATACTTGTATTCAGTCTTATCAACTCTCACTCTTCATATTATAGGAGGAAATGGAGAAAGGGAATGAAAAGCTATCTCAAAGGTAAATAAAAACTGTTATACCACATTTCTATGATGCATTATTTTATTATAAATTTTAGAAAAGCAAGCTGAATAATAAAATAATATTGTAAAAATACATACTGAAGAAAATATAAATTTCAACCCATTTTTGTATGTTTGACTGTGTCCCATACCTTGATTTATTCTGTTTTTAAATCTTTATTTTTTTAATAAATTTTTTCAATTAAAATTTAGAAGGGACTTTACTAATCTCAATGAGAACACAACTAGGAGTTTAATTAATTTTGCTATTTTTTTTCTCCGAAATATTATGAGCCTTAGTACAAAAAAAAAAAAAAAAAAAAAGAAAAAAAGAAGTTTACAATACTTCTTAATATATACTTATATATACTTCTTAATATTATGACGTGAATTAAATTCTTGCAATTATTTTTCTTTATGCCGACAACATTTAGAGCAAAATACATTCAATTAAGCTATAGTTCATGAAATTATTTTGATCACAAATAGCAACGTTGCTGAAAAAAGTTATCTTGCTCAAGAGATCAACATTCAAAATCCAGTAAAACTTTTTGCACCTAGTCACAAACAACAATGCAATTTTTAAACAGAAAATGTAGTGCAATCCAAAATTAGAAATGCATCTAAGCTAGGTTTCATGCATACAGTGCAATAAGATATTAAAAATGGAAGGACTACATAGCAAAAGTGTATTTACAAAAACATAACTAATTTTCAGTTTAGTTTATAGGAAAATAACTAAAGAAGTATATGTACAAATATGTATACAAATTAATAAATTTAATTTAGTAGTCTTTCCATATGTGCCTTTCACTTTCATACCACACCTGATGTCTGATAAAATTGTTAAATTAATTTATTCAAGTTATATTGATGATTTTATTAAATTACATTAGGCAATTCATTTTTTGGCAGTTGTCATTGAGTAATTTAGTATTCTTTATTATTTTTTTTCCTTAAAAATCTAACATCTTAATAATTTAAATGTATTTTAATTACTTCATTTGCCAATTGAGTATAAATTTGTCTCAGGTGTGTTATCAAAGCTAGTTTAAGTATTTAAAATTGCTTTCTAAAAGGTAAAAAGGATATTAATAGTAAAAAATAAAAATAGCAGGAGAAAGTATTAACTACAAAGAGGGAGGAAAAGTGCTGAAAACAAAATTTTGATGTGAGGAAAGGGAAAATAAAATAAAATAAATAAAGTTTTGCCATAATATAAAATAAATAATATATATCCCATTAATTTGGCAGAATGCATTTTTTAAATATTAAACATAATATTTAATTAATATGTATGTAATATTATTTCCCTTTTTGTTTTCATTTTACTCATTATTTATTCTTGCTGGTTCTGCAGACCTGAAGGATTCGTGATTGGGTTAGCTTTTGAGATTTATACTTGCTTCCCACATCCTCATTCTCAGAGTTGGGTACAGAATTTTTTTTATTTGTTATGGGGTGAGGTTCTACCTACAGGTTACCATCCAATTCTAAACATCTAATGTATAGATTAAATATTATTTCTCAATAAAAGCTTGCCTAGCATATGATTTGTACCTGCAATACCAGGATTGTAAGACCCAAGCAAAACCACCAGGTTATCCCTGCACCACATTGGGCACAGGAACATTTAGTAGTTTTTCAAAAAGTGAACCAATGGAACCTACTCTCGACTCCCATTAACTTTAGAGGAAAATGTTAGTAAGAGTTCATTCCATTAAAGAGTTTTCACCTAAATCAATGCGTGGGTGGAGGAAAATATTTTTTGTATAACCCCAAGAAGATGCGAATCACTAGAAAGTGATGCTAGTCCTCCCTCAGGAGAAGGTTAATATTCATACTGATACTCTGGTGCTACTAAGAGTAGAAGCAGAGGTTACAACCCTTTGACTTCGATTACACTTAGGTGTAGTTTGGATACAAATATATCCAGAAAAAACAAAACATATATATATTCAATAGAGAGTTAACTNATATTAATATATGTATATACATACATATATTAAAAGCATATATAATTTTTAAAGTACAAGAAAGTGGGGAAATATTAATCAGAGCCAATATATTTCTTGAATTCTGACTTACTGTTACATTTTTTATTATTAAATGAGTTTAAAATTTTTACACTGCGAATTCAAAACCGAACAAATGGAAAAATATGATAATTTAATGTAAGGTATATTAATTATTCTTGATGAATATTATTACTTTAATGGCAATTTTTCATTTGTATTGCCTTTAATTAATTACCACTAAAAATAAATTCAATGGATATGCTGCAGAAATACTTGACAATTACTGGTGTGGGTTTAAAAAGAATAAATTAACAGTGGGCCTAATGTTTGTTGTTAAATTCCACTAGTCAACAAAGATTTTGCTGAGCATTGGATGGATTTATAACTGCAGTCAATCGACTATCATAATTTGGTTGGTGTAGTCGGGTAAGAGTAACAATTGTCCTAAAGACATATGGACTACCACGGAATATTTTCCTATTCATAGATGATATTAAAAGGAAGCCATGGGGATTTAATGAGTGTAAAGTGAACCATTAAAAATGAACACAGGAGCTCAGCAAGGTGACTCGGTCAGTCATATTGTTCAACATTATCTCTACAGATCCATTAAAAAGGAACCGTCATAGACAAATTGTTGTTTCATATTCAATATATTTGTCGTGGTCTAGATGTTCTGATTACAGCTTTTGTTATATAAAATGGGTAGTGAACAAATTTAAGTTTCTATGACAACAAAAATATAAAAACAATTTCTCAACATCTTCTAGAATAGGAGTCCGAAGGGAATTGATTCAAGTTGTTTTTGCTACAAACAAATTGGCTGAAATGGAAAGCTTCATATGCCTTGAGAGTTCGATAAAATGGCAGAATACATTAAAGCTGAGCACTGTACGTGTAATATAATAGCTGAGAACGCATTATTCTTCTCAATTATTAAAACTTTCTCATCTTCTAAATGTCCTCTTAAATTTCGATTTTATTAATCTTAAGTTCGTCTAGACATGTGCTATGCTTTGAAATCGTTGATAAAGTGGGTAGAGGGTGAGAAAAATGTAATGATTATTATATGAGAATGGTAGAAAGAATAAACGAAGCTCTAATCAATGGTGCTAGTTGTAGAAAAAGGCAAACATTTGTGGTATTCGAAATTTTGACGAGCGATGAATAATGTGACTTATCCTGGCTATGTCATAATGACGTCACAAGGTACAATGCCAAAAAATATACTCAGTGCGAGAGAAATTGATACCTATCAACAATGGTAGGATGTCTTGTGGCAATGATCCTGTGATTACGGCACTCGACTCCTGGTGTTTCCTTCCCTGGAACTCTAAGGCTTGTTCCGGGACTAAGTGATGATGGACAAATTTGTTAGTCCATGATGATAAAAAAATATTTCCCAATTTTCGTTAACGTATAAAATAACTGTAAAATGAATTTGATTTCTTAGGTTTTTTTTATTATTATTATTAATAAAGCAGCATCTTTACTTATAGAAAAATAATAAATAAATGGAATCCAACAATGTTGTTATAATTATTCTTTAATTAATTTGATCTGCATTCTGGCAAATTATTGTAAAAAGCAGTAAAAGTACTAGTGAAAGGATTAAGAAAGAATAAGGAAGAAGAAAGTGAGAGAGAGAGAGAGAGAGAGAGAGAGAGAGAGATAACCTTGCGGGTCTGGTCGAGTCCTTGCTGTCGATCCAATGACAGGCTCGAGATTCTCTGGGAAGAGAGAATGGGAATACAAAAGTCAAAATAAGAGAAAAGGTTTAGATGTCTACAGGAGGGAGCATTTGCTATACAGACTCTTCATGTTGCAGGATAAGAGAGAGGGAGTAGGTGTTGTGGAAATAGCTCAAGAAGATGGCTGGCAGAACACAAGTATGAAACTGTTCTGTGTGAAACACACTATTTTTTACCTTTTCATTCCAAAGTAAGTATGAAAAAAGAGAGAGGGAGTAGGTGTTGTGGAAATAGCTCAAGAAGATGGCTGGCAGAACACAAGTATGAAACTGTTCTGTGTGAAACACACTATTTTTTACCTTTTCATTCCAAAGTAAGTATGAAAAAAAA
>KZ808515.1:113090-136989 GCA_000696205.2 Oncopeltus fasciatus | reverse complement strand
TTTTTTTTTTTTTTTTTTTTTTTTTTTTTTTTTTTTTTTTTTTTTTTTTTTTTTTTTTTTTTTTTTTTTTTTGGCGCTTGAATTATTTCAACGGCCATACCACGTTGATCACACCGGTACTTGTCAGATCACCGAAGTTAAGCAACTTCGGGCGTGGTTAGTACTTGAATTATTTTGAGCAAATGTAACTTAAGCAGGCTTAGGTGGTTTACAATCGGCAAGCCAAAACCTACATTTCTGATCAGTGTGACCTCTTTTATCCCATTAGTCGGGTTTTTTTTTTGGAAATTCGTATGTTTATTCCGAACATGCATATGAAATCGGGATGACGTACCCTTAGCAAGCATAGGTAGCTTCTTCTGAACAATTATCACCCAAAAGTACATAAGTTTTGTCTAAGATTATTTGAATTCCCTTCGTTTTCATTTATGAGTCTCCATCAAGCAGTAAAGAACTTAAAAATATCAGGAAAGGATTTTAAAATTTTACAAATTAATAAAATATCTTTCTTATCGGCAGTTTGCTTATAAATTTACTCTTGTAACTGTTTCCATGCATTTAAAATTCTATTAATAAATGTAATCTCCTGTGTCATGTTACTGCACAAAACCTGCAGTCGTTGGTTATTTTAAATATAGTGAAACTTAAAATAAATTAAATGTAGTTAACTCTGCATTGTATGTTTTCACAGCATCACTATCAGTTTTATCAGCAGGTTCTGCAGGACACTTGAATGTTCAATCTATTATTTATATTGCCCTAAGTATTATTTTCAAGCATATTCTCATTTTGACTTTCTAGATTTCCCAGTTAATCTTCACTTCTATCAAAGCAATCTGAGCAATCATGATTGATTTGTCCATATGTAGAACAAATAAAAGAAAAAAAATACCTTCTGAGCACTGACGTCTTAAAAATTTTCAATTACGTTCGATACTAGAAATTTTCATTTTCGTCGAAAATCCAAATCTTCATTTAGTTTCGAACAATCCATTTTCATTTTCGTGCCGGAACCATAACCTATTCAGGTTTTCAATAAAGTACACACTGAAAATTCAAGGTTTATTGAACTCGAGGAACTTGGTTAACAGTGACTAGATCTCAAACTCAATAATTGGAAGGTTCTATCAATATTATATATTATGAATTGATTTTTACAATAAATTATGTTTTCCTTCAACATGTATATATGTATTTCTGTAGATCAGATTATATAAAGAAGCCTTGGTTTGCGTTTAATTAACCTTATAATATAAAATTCCTTCCTCTCTATATTTTTTTCTATCTTTCTCCATTTTATCAATGGCTGTATTGTAAGTACAATTATTTTTTTATCATTTTTATAATCAATTTTTATTTCTTATGAACAACCATTACATTGAGTTTATTTCTAATATCGTATTCACAAATAATGATATAATAAAAAATATTTTAATTTAAGTTTTTACTGTTATATTATGTTAATTTATTTAAAAAAGGATAGCAAAGAGGAGGGGGAGGGGGTTAAAGGAAGAAAAAAAATTAAAATAAACGTTCACCATTCAAGAGATACGTAAATAAGCAGATTCCCCGTCATTTTCCTATATTTCGGCTTGAGAAATAGGCGTAAGAGGTAAGATAACTGTAAACTGAACGGGAAAGAAGAGTGGGGGGAAGAGCTCAGCCACTACAGTTATATTCGTAAATATCGTTTTTCATTAAAATATTATTAAATATAAATGTTAGGAAAATTAGAAATTAAATTAAAACTATTGCGCATACAATTCAAGCAATTTAAAAAATTGTGTGCATCAGAGAACTTTAGTATCCATTTTTTTCCTAAGTAAAGCGTTTGCGAAGGAATTGCTTGTGAATTAGTACAACTGAGAGAAAAATACTAGAAAATCGCACTTTCATGACCATCTAAAAGTTTTTAAATTAATTTATAATAGCATTCTTGACAGCTATTTTAGCAGATGTCATTAAAGAAAATAAAGCACTTCACATTGGTATGATGAAAAGACTATTGAAACTATTGAAAATTATGAATAATGTTAGTCATGGAAATGTGAACTTAGAGACAGGACGTCGTGTGGCAAATTACTGCTTTAATGATATTTCAATTTTTTTCTTGTCAATAAGTTGTTTGTTTGCATGTTTTTTTCAAATTGGTTCTTTTTCAATATTGTTTTCATAAACTTTTGATTGTCTTACATAGCTTTTCTACATTCATACTCTTGATATCACATTATATTATAATTCTCTATTATACTAATTTCAAATATTACTGTATTCTCATGACATTGTATTTCTACAGCCCTGAAGATGGCTTACAATGTAAGCCGAAACGTTGGCAGATAATCCTTCATTAAAAAAATACATTTTTTTAATTTGTGTTTTTTGGATCTACCTCGACCGAACCCCAACTAAAATCATCTTAGAGTTTACCATACTGGCTTCAATCAGTTGAGGTTGGGGAACTTACACAGATCCAAAAGTGACTATTATTAAATACTATTGTTATTTTTTAATTAAGAAAACAGCTATGGAATATGATTAGCATTATTACCATTTAATTTTAAGGAAGGAGGCTTTTCTTTAAAAAAAAAAAAATTAAGAGTGTTAGCTAGAGAGTTTGAGTGTGGACTCTTTTTTAAAAATATATATGAACCTTAGGTAGTATTTAGACTCTATTTTGACCCTTACTCAAAATATTCACATTGGTTGATATTGGATAAGTTTAGAAATTAAAGAAGAAAAAAGTAAGAAAATAGAAAGAAGAAGAAATACACTCAGAGTTAGACTTAGTGGAAGAAGAAAATTTATAGTCTTACTGTTTTAATTATTAGTATTACGAGAAATTTTATTAAACACAGTAGATAAAGTACATTTTAACTTTATTTCCAATAAACATTTGACAAGAAGAATTCTATAATTTATTAAGTCTTTTCCGGGCAGTTTAGAAGCAACCGGAATGATCTTACCTCTTATATCATGAATTTCTCTAGAATTTAAAAATCAAATTATTCATTTAGTGCTTTTATATTCATTTTTAATAAAACAAGGGAAATCTGCTTAGTTTACGTAGCTCCTTCGGGACTGAATTTTATTTTATCACTTTACTACTCGTTCACTAAAATAATCAGTTTAAATTTATGAAAAATGAATTAATTTTAATCAAGGTGATATTTAATCATGTCTTCTGCCGTGTAGCTATTTTCACAACACCAAGGATGTGGGGAAAGACACACACACACACACTTAGGCTTAGAGGAAAGAGTGAGCCAAGTACGCAATCTGCACTCTAGAGTGTGACAATACAAGGGAAGGGTACACACAAAGAAATGCAGGTAAACTGTGTGCATCTTTAGTGCCAGAGCATTGCAACTGAAACTTACAATTATTATGCACTTTGAGGCATTTTACATGTGTATCCCTACATTATTTTGTTACCCTATGGTTATGCTTTCACCTGTAAATTACTTTATCAATACGTCATGCAATAAAGAAATATTTCGTAAATTATAGTAGTAGTAGTAGTAGTAGTAGATTGTAGAGCAATCAACTTCTAGGTTATTACGCCCTATAAACACCCCCTAATATGTCCACTATAAATCAGTTAATAAATTACAGGAATCAGGATTATTTCGACCACTATAACAACCTAAATTAATGGTTTTTTTTTTTTTTTTTTTTTTCGTCAGTTACGTGCATTTAAGAACACTTATTATTTTTATAATTTTTCTCCCATGTTTTCAAAACCTGCAATTATGATCACCAGAAGTTTTCATCACTACTAAAACTATATTTATATTACCTACTTATTTAAGAATTAGATTTTTTTTTATGTTAAAACAATTGTAAATTATATAACTTTTGATAAATATGTTTCTGAAATACAGATATTTTTAATAACTTAAATAAATAAACACCTAATTAGTAGATATTAGTTGGGATTCAGTCAAGTTCAATAAAAATGCAATTTTAAATTTTTAAAAGGAGAGTTTTTTTGACCGTATATATTATTATTGGATGATTTTAGTTGGGGTTCGGTCAAGGTAGATCCAAAAAAATACAAATTTAAAAAAAAATGTATTTTTTTAAAAGATTATCTGCCAAAGTTTCGGCTTACATTGCAAGCCACTTTCAGGACTACTATGGAAAGGTAAGGTAAGGTAGTCATGGAAATGTGAACTTAGAGACAGGACGTCCTCTATCGTCTTCATGATAGCCCTGAAGATGGCTTACAATGTAAGCCGAAACGTTGGCAGATAACCTTTAAAAAAATACTTTTTTTTTATTATTATTTTTTGAATCTACCTTGACCGAACTCCAACTAAAATCATCAAATAATATTAAATTTTAAGTTTATTTCTATTACATTTTAAGCAATCTTCAGAGTTATCATGAAGGCAAGAAAGAATGAGTTGTCACATGGAAAAAATCTGCATTGCTTAACCATCATAAACATATAATTTATCTTAGGTACGAATTTTCGAAATGTAACGGAATTTTCNTCAGAGAATTTCGTCCCAGTAAACCTTTTGAGAAATGTGTTAATTGGTTTACACTCTCTGAGAGACCATTTCCTCTTCAAGACTTCATTCGCAGAGATAACTATGTTACTGCACACTGTGTACTTGCCACATGTCAAATATTGAGTTACTGTGGCTTCACCAGGCTGTACTATCCCCCCGTAGTAATTTGCTAATTTGCTAGAACCTAGAACCACATTGAAGCTTATTAATTCAGAAGAGGCACTGTTTCAAATTAGGGCACTCAGTGACGAGGACAGTTCTCAACACCTGTGTCTCACCACGGGATAAACGCATTTGCAGATTTCGCTAATAGGAGATACACTACACATAATTGTCCGTTTGAGAGTGTTATCATTGGTCACATTCTCTCCTCATGTGATTGATATTGAATGTCTTTTTTTTTCTAATTAATTGTGGTGATCAAATTACAAAATGTTTTAATTTAACAGAATTTAATACATAAATAAAAGTTTAAAAAAAAAATTGTCCTGAGACAACAGATTTTCCTTAAGAGATGTTAAAAATACTCCCACACATATATGTGTCACATATGTGTAGACATGATATACACATTTTTTTTTCTTAAACATCCTTACTAGCACATGCCAGGATCAGGACGTTAAAATGTGTTCTGTACTTACATTAGTGTGTATACATATTCCTAATTGAAACGACGGACATAAATATTAAAAGTCATTAACTATTCCAAAATCGTTTGCAAAGTTTTCACCGTGACTTTTCCTTCATATTTATTTATTTTCCTGCATTTAATTTCTTACCCCAATCTAAATATAAATTTTGAATTTAACCTAAAACTTAAATATAGTAGAGTAAATATGTGAATTTAAAAAAAAAAAGTCAGCGTTGAAAAAAATATAGTAAAATTAAAACCTACTGAAATCAAATAATTGTCATAGAAATATTTGATATAAATGTTTAGCTGAAATTCATCAATTTTATTTAATATTTTTTTTTTTAAGTTTTTAAAATTAACTGTTGGAAATTAATGAATTTAAAACACTTATTTTGCAACAACCCTAAATTAAGATTTTTTTTCTCGAAAGCTGTGCTTAGTTGATTTAAAAAATACAAAATGTGCATGTCAGTTTTAAATTACAGAAAACTTGGCTCACTTGTCAAAATATAGTTAATTATACTGCAAAGTAGACTAAATTGCTGAACATTTTTAATTTATTTATAATTAGTTAAATAAATCTTTGTAATCTATCATTCAGGCTAAAACCACATGTAAATTATATCATTATTATATATTGGGAGAAAAAATGACAGGTATGTTATTCTAATTTTTGAGGGCTTTAGCCTTAAGATTGCATTACATGCCGTTCATGAAAACAAAACTTTTTGGACAAGATCCCTTTTCATTATCTTAAAATGAATTATTTGAAAAAGTATGGAATAGAAGAAAATTTCTGCACCCTTATATTTAATATAATTAATTAAAATTATAACCATCTCAGTCATTGATGTAAAAGTGTATGCTTTAGTTCAATCTAAAAATTACATTTTGTTTAATTTTAAGCTTAATCTCCTTTTAAATCGTACTCTAAATTTTATGAATGTTACATAAAATAGAGTAAAGTTAATTAGAATAAATTTGAATTAAATTAGCTTAAAGAATGAATAATAATATCAAAGTTATTCAATATGTAACAGTTGATAGACATCTAGGAAGTATACGCGAAGAGTCTGTATAGAAATAAATATCTGAATTATTGGCTTCTGGATTTTAATATTTAAATTTTCAATTAAGATATACAATTATTAACAACTTTATGAATAGAAGGACAAGACTGTATAGGCCTTCTTTCTATTAGCATTACATTTAAAAAAAAATTAAGAAGTATATTCTAGCAATTATCAATATTTATTTGTATGTACAAATTCCAATACAATAAAAATAAGTAAAAAAAAATTTAAAACTATCAGTATAAAAAGAATTATACAAAATTGTAAAATAAAAAATAATATTTACTGATTTACTCAAATCATACAATTTTATACACATTTATTTAACCATTTAATCTACTCTTGCGAAAGTACAATACATATTGGTTCCAAAATTGTTAATATAATTTATGATCTACTGGTTTGATATATATATATATATATATATATATATATATATATACATAAATATATTTTTTTTTCTTTATTTTATTGCTTCATTTTCAATAAAATTTGTGTCCTTTAATATATACTAAAAAAAATTGTACATATATACATTAAAGGACACAAATTCTATTGTGTGAGTGGGCTTGATATTTTAGTCACTTTTAACTTTTCACCAAGTTATCTAAATTTATGAGACGTAGAAAAATTTCTTCACCGTATTCTGAATAAACGATAAATGTCCTAAAAAAATTTTGTTGGTTTAAAATAAAATTCAATTTTTTAATTTTCAATATTTTTAAAATCGAAAAACATTTGTTAAAATTGAAGCAGTTCACTGAAAATTTAATACACACTTAGTATTTTAATACTTTTGTTAGTTACATTATTTTTATTTATAATACTGCACTTATTAGTCGCTATATATTGTCCGCTTAGAGATACACACAATCACGCGCGCACACAGACCAGAAGTTCTTTGGTTTTTCCTGACAATCATAACTGATTTTTTTTTAAACACAACAAAAGGTGTTTTTAAACGTAAAAAAAAAAAAAATTCACGTTCGAAAGCCAAACAATTAGACCGATATGAAATTAAATAATCTGTTAAGATTTATTATTCTGCCTTAAGTGTTTAGTTAATTTAAAAAAAAATCTGAAATCTTACTGGAGAACAGACCTGAAGACTATAAGGTTGTTGCAGACAGGATATATAAGGACCCATTTAGGAATTCACAGTCTAATAAACATTCAAAGCCTAAGGAATTTCAATGGTGGAATAAAATAAGCTCCAAAAATATTAAATAGAGTTTAATATTTGATTATTTTAATAATTAATATTTATTAATTTTAATATATANGTCAAATAAAGTGTCAACTAATAGATTGTTTTTTTTTTTTTTTCTGTTTGAGTTCCCGAAGATCTAACTATTAATCAACATATATATATATTTAACTAATCACCACCAAATCATTCATTCAAAAAGAGGCTACTGAGAAAAAAATATTAAAAAATAGCGGCTGGGTACTTACTACAAAAGATCACAACTAATCACCAAAATTGAGAAAGGGAATTTTTTTTTTTTTGGGACATCAATAATGTTTTAAACTTTTCAGTTTTCGAAATTCATCGCTTGTTAAAAGTTTAACAAATTCTTCAAAATATTACACTTAATCTTGCTTTGGAGGAATATGGTTCAGTGAAAAAAAAAATTATTTGTGTTTTCTAGACAAATAACACAATTTAGATGAAGCTAAAAATAAGCAGATTGTAATATTTGTTGATCAGATAAATACTCTCCACAACTCTAAGTTCATCTCAAGTAAATATGATTAATTGAGCACAATGAAAAAAAAAATTACTTTCTTTTTGAAATAAATTAGAAAACTAAACATGTATATTTTTATACATTGAATTAAAGTGAATTTAAACCACTATGTTACAAAAAATTCGGGTTTAATCCACATCCTTTTATATGTGAACACATCCTTTTAGATCCTTAAAGAGTTTGGCATTATTTGAATATATATGAAATAATGTAGAGGATTATTTGTTATTAATCCTGTAAAGGATTTGGTTTACTTTAGTGTCCTTTACTATTTTTGATTAAATGATTTCTAAATTGCTCTCCACGTTGAGCTGGCTTGGATTGCAAATATGGTTGTAAAGTGAATTCTCCAGCAGTCTCAGAGGAATATGTTTTGGTGGGTCACTGGAACTCATGAAACAATGCCAATCTCGGACAAATAGTTTTAATATTAAAGCCGGTCCGAATTGTAGATGCGGGGAAATTGAAATTATGTAACACATCAACTTAGACTCCCAGGAAATATTCAGAACATATTCAGGAAATATTAGACTTGAGTTACATATTAATGTAATGTTGATTCCGTTGAGGAATTCACGTTTTTGAGCAACGGGGCTATTTGTACTGTGTCCTACTCTATTTGTATGCGGGAGTGCTACAAAGACAAATACAAAAAATAAAAATATAACTAGCTTTAAACGAGGTTGTGACCAAAGAACAATCTCTAAGTGTTTAAGTAAATCTATATGGGCTATAACATGGAAATAAACACTGAAAACACACTTACAATAACTCCTTTATTCTTCACAACAAACGTGACACACTACAACAACAACTTTATCCAAAAGTAAGGTTTCAATCTACAATCGAGCATGATAAATCATTTTCAAAAACGTACGTCGCAGTTAAGGAGTTACGCAGCAAATAGTCCCTCCAACACTAAGGAAATTTAAGAGTTGTATTTTCAAGAGAAAGGCGGATGTAATCACAAGTGGTAGTAGAACTGTTTGTTTGTAATTTCAAATAAAATTTAATGATTTTGGAAGAATTTGATATTATCTCACATGTTGTGTGTGAGGAGTGTGTACCTGGTGGTACCCAAGCTCCTAAGATCGGCTGGCACGGTACGAGAAGAAGCTCTGAGCGAGTGTCTTGAAATAATAAATTTCATATGGGTACGTAAGAAATCCTTAATGGAAAAATGGAGGATTTATAAAGGAAAAAAAAATTGGAGTAACACTTATCTAAATTTCTTCACTGACTCTGTAAAAATGCAATACCATATGAAACCTCGTGGAAACATCATAAAAATAACGTTTTGTGATGTAGCTGGACATATGGGAGACCATCAACTTTGCACTTCTGACAAAATTCGCAACACTGAAGTAAGTCCTCAGCAGAGAGAACATGTTTTGCCATTCTTATTGATACCAGGCAATAGACATTTGTAACACGAATTACTGGAAATAACGTATTTGAGTAAGTAATTTTGTTATTTAGCAACCAACATAATCATACATCCGAAACTCATTCACACTTTAGAATTTGGAGGAGCTCTCTTTGTCACATAAGATGCTAATAGTGCCTGATTTGCTGATGACCTCCTCACGAGTGATTTTGAAAAAATATAGCGTTATTCAACGTTACCAAGGAAAAGTAACCAGCAGCAAAAATCATTCAATAGTCGCAACTTTTAAGATCTTTACTGGTGGGCATTTAAAACATAAGGAACCATTAATAAATAAAGGAAATATATGAATGACATTATAATTGGTTGGTGACATTTTTTTTTTCCAGTTTTTCCTCGTTGTGACATATTATGTATTTCTTTGAGAAGGTTTTTGCCGAGTTCTTTAGTTTCCTCTGTTTAAGAGTTGATTTCAAAGCCTTTCAAAGCAAGTTGCATTTGAGACCGGAATCACAAAGACAGAAGCCTGGATTGAACTGGCACATTTGTATGTGCGACCTCTAAGGTTACCAATCCTTTGAGCCAGTAAGCCTCTTAGAAACCTCCCGCCAATCACTGTTCCCAAATTGGGTTTTCCCAATTAGCTTCAATCACCAATCTCAGACCATTCTCAGGATATGTCATTGAGACGCGAGTCTCCGCAGACTTGCTATCTACAACCCACTTCAAAACCATTTTATGATTGTACTACTAATATTCATGCTACTTATCTTTGCAATATGAGGATGAATGAGGTCATAATATAATAGACTGCATCCATCCATAATGTGTTCTTTAAAGATTAACAGAAACAAGATAGTTTAATACTAACAAGAATTTCATAGGAATTTTATAAAACAATAAACCAAGAATACGTTGTATGTATAAAACGTGTATGGGAGTATTAAATTTAAAAAAAAATCTACTGACAATTTTAGCGATATGTCCACTGCATAAAGTCCACCGTCTATAAAAAAGAGTACTTAAATCTTATCTGATTCCAGATTTTATTATTGCAGTTTGAAATTTCTAATTCTTTAAAAATAAAATAATCCTGCTTTTTAAGATTTAGATGGTCTATATAACAAAAATAGCATTAAAATTATAGGAAAAAGGGCCTATAAGCCTGAAGAAGTTTTCAGATTATATAATTTGTTTTTTGCATGAACAGATATTTTGCTGTCAAATAAAGTGTCAACTAATAGATTGTTTTTTTTTTTTTTTCTGTTTGAGTTCCCGAAGATCTAACTATTAATCAACATTACTAACAAGAGGTGCTTGCTCAACTCCACGAAAGAGTAAAAAAAAAAAAAACGACCCAAATTGTGGAAGACAAGTCATGGGTTCCCCATCAAGACAAAGCGCCTGCTCACAATGCATTGTCTGTCAAGATGTTTCTGGCCAAGTACAACATCCCAGATTTAGACTAACCGCCTTATATACCTGACCTGGCACCATGTGACTTTAATCTGTTCCCCAAGATCAAATCTGCATTGAAAGGAATAAGATTTCAGTCCGTTGAAGCTGTGAAAGAAAAAGCGACACGCGTCATCCACAAGTTCAATGATCAAGTCTTCAAGCGCTGTAACGATAGAGGAGGGGTGTATATTAAGGTGATATATGTATAAATTGAAAATCAAACATTTTACAGCAATAGTCTCGTTATTTAATAGCCTCACCTCGTATATATATTATATGTATAAACGGTTTCCACCATCTCTTATTCTGAACTATAAATCTTCAAATTAACTTCCAAGGACCATTGAATGTGTCTATGAATGGCTGGCAAACATTTCTAAGATCTGGCCTAGCTGCAAAAGGTGGCCAAAGATCTATCGTTAGCAATTGGAACATAAATATGTTTTGTAGGTATTTTACAAGATACAAATATTCAGAGACTTTAAAAGGCCAAGGAGACACCTTTAGCCGCGTGCTTATGGTATTTATGTTTGCTTGTTCATATCAAAGAGATAAATGTCATACACACTCTCATTCTCGCGTGGATATAAAGAATTGTGAATATACCTCCGCTAATCTTGGAAGATCTTTTTATTATATTAGGGATTTACTCACGCGGATGGATATGTTGTCACATAGAATCAGCAATCCGTTTGGTCGTTGAATCCTTCACCTAAGCTTACATTCGCCAGACCCAGCCCACCATCAGTTGGAAGTGTACTAAAACAACCACAGGGACACTAACACTGTAGCGACTTTAGTGTTCCCTAGTGAGAAACGTAGAAAACTACTACATCAGAAAAATGTCTGAGAGGACGGAGATTCGACCCCAAGACCTTTGGCCACGCAGAGTCTGGGTCACGCACACTAGCTACTATGGGCGCTTATGTATATACTTCTTATAGACTAGTGAAATTATAGTAACGGGAATTGTTTGATTTCCTTTCATAGGAATGATACATTTTTTTTTCTGCCCGGATACAACTGACAATACCACAGCAGTAGGTTGATTAGGTTCTCCTACCTCGCAAACTAATATCCGGAGCGAGCTACTCTCTCTCTCTCTCTCTCTCGATTATTAAGAAACTTAAGGGAAGTTATAGATTTGTGAGGTCCCCCGACTACACTGAGGGCGCACCCTTTGCCTCCAGTTTTAATCACAAGGCCTTCCTTGTATCAGGCAAAGCATTTCCCCGCCAACCATCATCCCCTTCCCTCTTGCAAAGGAGTATGGACAGTCCATTCTGTCATTAGTGAAGCCTATTACACCAAATATTCACTCACTTATTAAGCAAACGGCAAATAGTGATTCTAGGTCATTAGGCTAATCATTGACGTGAGTTTCACTGAGAACCATATCGGATTATTTATCGCAACCACAGTAAATAAAACACCACATCCTTCAAATATATCTTCTTCATACATTTCGACTCTCTTTATTCGTGTATATATCCGACTGTATTACTTTCTTGGTTTCCTGTGGTCCTTCCTTCTCCCATTTCAGGTCCTCTCCTCATTGCCTCCAGCTTTGTACTTCGTGACCTTCCAGCTCCCTCTCTCCATGGGCTCGAACCCCCAAACCCTATCGACCTATCCAGACTTCCCTTTCTTTCTAATCCCCTCCCCTCCCTGCAAAGCTTGGCCGTTTTCGAAAGAGAGCCAATGAAAGGACTAGGTACCTTCTAGCTGATGGCTTTTCACAGTCTTTTCGACCTCCCCCACTCCTGCCCCCACTCCTGCCATCAACGAGCTACTTGGCTCATTTACTTTTTAGCACTCTCTTTTTCATGAGAATTTAATACTCCTCCTCTCTCCCTTATCACTTTCAACCCCCTCTCTGTAGACTGTGCAAACACAGTTTTTTTCCCCTTTTATCCGGCAAAGTTGTTATAAGTCTATTGTCGACTAACGAAATAAGTTTTATCTCTGGGCTAAATACGCTATTCATGTCTGCATTCATTAAAGAGGTGAAGATAATAATGTCAAAAGTTCTTTTGTCTCTTTTTACAATCATATTACCCTAAAGGTATTCCTTTAATGAGATTGTCTTCCTAACATATTTGTTATGAATATAATTAGCTTGTTGAATTTTACAGATTACGTTTTTAATAAATTATCAAAACAGTATATAAAAGCGAATGAACATTTATTATCAAAATAATATTTAAAATTGAGTAAACAGTGATATTTGTTATCAAAACACTATTGCATCCATTTTATCATTTTTGAGCCCCTATTAAATTTTAAAAATTTCTTATTTATGTGGAAAGCAGATTTTTTAAACAATTATAACATCTTTTATGTATTTGAAAAAATTAAATGAAGAAAATTTGGGGAAATGAGCAATTATCTGCCATAGAGCATAAAAAATCTATAAAAAAACAAAACAATTATAAATGTTGATCTAAAATATTTCTCGTAAGGGATAAATAGAAATGGGGTTTGATTTAATATAAACTCCTTTAATATATAAGTGATGTAAATCACTTCATAATCAGAAATTTTCTTGTTGCTGCAATAAAAATTTATTTTTAAGATAAATTTGAGATAACCACATTAGTCAAATAGTTCAAACCAATCGTAGTTTGTGATTAACTATTGCAAAATGATTTAATATCATATAATGGAAAATAAAATTACTGACAATGGGAAAAATGAGAATATAAAGCAATCTTACTATTTGTAAATCCATAGATGGAATTTTACTAATGCTTGATAATTGCGAAGGATTATTTTCTGCCTATTTACTGTTTCTATCTTGCAAGAATTTCTAGTAGTTCTTCGTATACGTCGGTAGCGAGCTTAATTAGAAACTTTTTTTTTTTATCAGTAAATAAGCTCTTTGGCATTTACAGAAAAATCCTTATGTGCAGAAAAGAAAAAAAAAAAAAAAATGACCCCCACGAGGTAGAATTGGAAATTACATTAGTAATGGAAATAACAAGAGTTCTGACCTAAGTTTTCATCGAGAAATAAAAGGTGGCCCAAAAATCATTGTCGTTTAGAATAGGGTGGGAACGGCCATAGGGTAATACGTATATCCGCTAAATCTGACACAATACTTTTCGCGAGGAATAAGGATGGGTTTCAATCGTCAAACTTGAAAAAAATTATTAATTACTAAAAGTGGTGAATAGAAGACCTATTCGAAAATAATTTGCACATTAATTGTTATCAGTTGGCTTCAGAACAAATGACAGACAACAAAAAGTTTAATATGCATATTCGAAATATTTTTAGCAATAAGGATTAAAAAATATATATTTAAGAATGCAACTAGCAGGATTGAAGCTGTTCAAAAAAAAGAGGAGCCAAATTCAGTATTTTAGCTTTACACTTAAAACCTTCAATAAATTCGTTAATGTGTTCAATTTGCCAAGGAAAGGAAAATTAGCTTGGTTTTCGTAAATATTAAATAATTATAAAATTATTATCTGTGTTACGGGTTATGTATTTTGGAAAATATACAACTAAAAATATTGTAGTATTATATGATAAAAATTTTGAGATTATCATCTGTTTTCAGAGCGTAACTGATTGTGAGCTTTGCACACATTAAATTTGATATAAGTATTATTTAATCAATATTAACAACAATGGAACGCAATATGTATTTCAATATGGTTAGTTTAAAAAGCTTTTTTGAAGAAAAAAAAAATTATATAAGTAATCAATATTTGGTTTTAAATTGAAGCAAATATTAAATTCTATATTAATAAAAATAAAAATCTGTAAATCACTGATAAGAAAATTTAAATACTTCTTTGATTGACTAATTATTAAAATTATGTGTAAAATTTTAAAATGCAAGAAAAATAAGACTTCTAATGGTGTATTCCCTCATATCTATTTTTAAGTTACATAGTTCAGGATGCTTGATGCTTTAAATGCAAGGAGGCTAAACTGAAAGTCAATTATAAATAAATAATAGATTTAAATGAAAAATTCTTATAATAATAATTTACAAAATAGTTAGAGAAAAAAGACCATGACAAGGTAAGCATTCAGGCGACTTCCCAGTCAACCCCCAGTAAGAGAGCACTTCTTATTTACATAAGCAATCAAGCTCTTCAGGCAAAGTAAGTGCTCCAAAATCTAAGTCAAATTTGTTGGGGAGCTGGTCAGTACCTACCTTCTACGTTCAACTGGATCGCCAGGTTGATTTTCGGCTCCGTGTTCACCTGGAAATTAGCAGATTCACTATAACTATAGCAAATATTTAGACAATTTTATGTTTTGTGTATATATCCATCTTTACATGGGATTTTGATATGAAATCTAATTTGTCTTTCCACAATATATTCTGTTTCTGTTATGTTTATTATAGCAAATAAAGGCAGCAGCATGGGGTACAAATAAAGGGATGAATTTTCTAGTAATGTTTCAGGTATTACAGTAAATATAGCCCGCTGAATAGGATTCAGAAGAAGGACAGTATTTTACCTTAACATTTCAGGTATTATACCAAAAAAATGAATACCAAAACATGTCAAAAATAAAATTACTGGACATAAATGTTATTATATCTATAATTAAAAAAAAATATGAATCCATAAATCTCAAGAAAACTATTAAAAACCGCCCCAATTTAAAATTTACCAATGTAGAACTATTCACGGTTAATTTCATTTTTAGATATTTAATAGTATATAAAGTTATGTAAGTAGAATTACTAGCAATGAAAAAAAAAAAAAAAACTTTTCATACACCCTGGGATTATTAATTCAACGAAAAATGTATAATGGGCTACATATATCAAACGAGAAAAAAACAACATGAATAAAAAATTTATATCAATAAATGATTGGAAACCAGATGATTAAAATACTATATTGTGTAATTAAAATACACATATCGGAAATTTGTTAAAAAGAATGAGCTAAAGTATTTATATCCACAAACAAAATTGAAAGCCTACTTGATTATATATCTATCCGGAGCAGAATCATTTTATAAGGCAAGATTTAAGCAAATAATGCTGTCGAAAAAATTCACCCTATGATCTAAATCCTTAAATCTAAACAAAATATACAGGACTAGCTCATGCAAAAAGAAGGATTGTGTAGTTACAAATTCAAATCGAAACAAGCAAAAACACGTAAGTATACACCTAAAAAAACTTGGATTAGAACATTGAATAAAAATTCAAGAGATCATTAAGCCATACTAACTATACACATTATAAGTATATTAAAACTAGTTTTTAACACAACAAAACTTATGGGAAGACTATTGGTAATTATCAATCAATGTACCAGTTCCATCTTAATATATTAATTTTAGGAAATTGCACAGAATGTTATGAGAATTAAAGTATGTATCCTTTATTCGGAACATAAGAAACTGAAAGTTATAATAAAATTGAGTTGTTATAAAAGCCAGATTTCTTTTAACTACAAGGCCAGATAATTATACAATTATTTTGCTAGTACAGGCTTAGCTAAAAAAACAAATATACATTCGAAAAAAATTTCATAAAATAAATCTAAATAGAAATATCAATATCAATTTTTGATCATTCCTAATTAAATATTTGCACTAATGATTAAAAAATTATAAAACATTTAAATTCAATTTGAGAGCTAATAAGCTTATTGTTACAGATAATATTGCCCTTCAATTCAACCGCATTCAGCTGCCATTAATTCTGCTTAAAATTGTCATTATTAGAATATATTTATAGTGCGTTCAAGTATATTTCCATACCATCAAAATAAATTTTCCAATTTATGACATTTATGAAAATTTTTAAGAAACGATTTCAAGTTTCCGAAGTAATTGGGTTTTTGATAACGATATAACGATTATCATGTCTTACACAGAAACTGAAATTTATCTCTCATACCTTATATTCTCCGTCTTCATTGGTTTCTGTACACCGTCTCCCGTTGGCGAGCGCTTTCGGACATTGTCCATCTTCTGGCCGAATACATATACGTATGTCGGACAGTTGAATACGGACCGTGACAGTAAACGTATGTATTCGGCCAGAAGATGGACAATGTCCGAAAGCGCTCGCCAACGGGAGATGGTGTACAGAAACCAATGAAGACGGAGAATATAAGGTATGAGAGTTCTATAATTTCTCTCTAAGGAGACATATGGAGGAGATTTGTTTAAGAATTCGTTAACTGGTACTACACCACAGATGTGAGGCTGATTTTGAATAGTAAATATAAAAATATTTATATACAGTAAAAGCTAGATCGTTTGGCATTCATTTGGCATGCAGTTAAACTTTTATATATATTTTTTGCTGTTATTATAGCATAGAATATTAAAAATTTGTACAAGTATTTCTCCGTATTAAATATTTTATTGAATCTCAGCGACAGGGATGAATAAGCCTGACAGGGTTGCCGTGTCAGCTGGTTTACGACATGTTCATTCCGTGACGAACAAGTTGGCATGTAAGTCACTGGTACAATGCTCTGCCGTGAAAGTGTGTAACATAACCTCTGTGCGCCGTTCGAAGGGTGACCGCTCACAGACCTTTAGCCTGGAGTTTCTGAGATGGATGGTTTTATATCCAGTGCAACTGGCTTGGACAGATTTGAACCAAGACCGGGCGGGTCTTGNAATGCAAAATAATAATATATAAATAATATTTGAAATAAGTTTTGTGCTCTAGTAATAAGATCATTAAATGGGTCTGTATGTTATGAATGATTATATGGGTTAAGGGTTGAATGAACCCGATGTGTTAGCTGTCATGAGAATGTGAGCTTTCCTATTTTTATCTGTTACACTTCCTTTATAAATTTACAATCGAGTTACGTTTTCATAAATAAGTTGCTTGTGATAGATCCTCCATTTAAGCGATTATTTATTATAGATATTATTTTCTTAAAAAAACTATTCCTAATAGTTTTTTCTTTATAAATATTTTATTTGGTTGTGGTATTTTATCCCACGNAAAAATGTTAATTAGTAAGATTACACGTAGAAAATCAATTTAAAGGCTGTAAGGAGAATAATCAATAAAGTAAGTTCTAGACTTGGTGAGAATGTAGAATAGTGGAAGCGTTCCTCCATGACAGATTTGTAATATCTCTATATTCTCTCTAACTCTATATTATAGAGCATTAGAAAATTGTAGTTTACTCCTGTTAAATTCTTTAAATATTTTTTTAAACTCTAATAACAACTAAATTATCGCGATTGTATATTTTCGTCTCCTCCATAGCCACTTTTTTTCTCATTCGTTTTCTATCGAAAATTTGTGGCTTCAAGGATTCGTAATAAAAAGATAAAATATAAAATTCTGTTTCAATAAAATAAACGGAAAATATGAGGACCCAACACTAGAAATTAAATTTTTCAATATCTTTCTTAAAATTTTCTTTTTTTTATAATGTAGTATATTAATTTTTTAGAATTAAATTATACACTTATTTTGTTTTCTACATTTTTAAATAGTTTTTTTTATAAGGAAGATATTAAATTGCCAATACTTGTTAACTATTGTTATTACAGAGGTACAAATGTAACGGATGGTCGAACTCTAGAAGAATTGACTAGGTCGACCTACACTGAAGAAATACGAGTGGAATAGGGTCGTTTTGTTGGAGCTTGGATCTGAAAATAGTGTAGGATTCTGAAAATGCTTGGACCACAGTTTACAATCTCAGGAGAACAAAAAATTGAATAAACTTGCAAAAAAAAAAAAAAAAAACAATATATTTCCTTATAAGTTTGTCATTAAAAGCATTTACTTCAGAAGATAAATTTATTGGTATTTACATGAAGAACAAAGATATAAAACAAAACAGACATAAAATAAAAAATTTTATGGTTTATTTTCTATACATTTTTTTATGACGTTAGTAAAAATGTAATTAAGAAAATGGAGTTTCTCCCTACTCCTTTTCGGTCTATAACCAGATTCAGCCATCACTTTCCGGCTTGTAGGATAAAAGTGGTCATTCGTAGTTATCCATGTCTCCAATGAAACATAGGTAATTTGTATAAATATTGTTTTCGTTGTGGTATTCAATCACACGTAAATTATAAACAAATAATGCGAGGGAATAGAATAAAAAATTTATGTCTCAGCTAGGGCTCGAAAGTTTATCACCTGCTATCCGGGCAAGCGCGTTAGCCAAGACAGATAGATTTTTTTAATAAAATTATTGTTTAAAATTTACATGCGATTAATTTACACAACGAAAACAATATTTATAAAAGTAAATAAAGAGAGTCTAATAAATAGCAATTAATGAGAGGGAACAGAATAAAAAAATCTATCTGTCCTCGCGAGGAATCGAACCTGGATCTCCTGCTATCCGGGCTGGTGTGCTAAGCCGTTACACCACAAGGACTAGCTAGATATCTCATTCAATTCCCTCTACACTAGCGAGAGCCTAACTTACGAGAAAGACGGGAACTTCGTCTTAAACGCGAAGGAGCTGACATTGTCATACATTTTGTCGACTCTCGTCATTTACTTTATTAAATTTTTCTTTTTAAATATTTTATTTGGTTGTGGTTTTTTATCCCACGTAAATTTTAAACAATTAATGAGAGGGAATAGAATAAAAAATCTAACTGTCCTAGCCAGGAATCAAACCTGGATCTCCTGCTATCCGGGCCGGTGCATTTACCAGTTATGCTACCAGGACGCGCTAGATGTCTCATTAAATTCCCTCTACACTAGCGAGAGCCTAACCCACGAGAAAGACGAGAACTTCGTCTTAAACTCGAAGGAGCTGACATTGTCAAACTATTTGTCGACTCTCGTCATTTACTTTATTTAATTTTTCTTTATAAATATTTTATTTGGTTGTGGTTTTTTATCCCACGTAAATTTTAAAAATTAAAGAGAGGGAACAGAATTTAAAAAAAATCTATCTGTTATCGCCAGGAATCGAACCTGGATCTCCTGCTATACGGGCCGGTGTGCTAAGCCGTTAAAGCACAAGGACTAGCTAGATATCTCGTTAAATTCCCTCTACACTAGCGAGAGCCTAACTTACGACAAAGGCGATTTTTTATTCTATTCCCTCTCATTAATTGTTTAAAATTTACGTGGGATAAAAAAACCACAACCAAATAAAATATTTATAAATCTAATAAATAGCTTGACAATGTCAGCTCCTTCGAACATAGGATGATGTATTCGTCTTACTCCTCTTGCCCGGATGGCGGGAGATCTAGGTTCGAGCCCTGGCTAAAACGAATAAACTTTTTATATTCTATTCCCTTGCATTTATGGTTTAGATAATTTGCGTATTTTACGCTGCTATTGCGTGACAATAGAGTTAGATCGGGCGATTCCCCATTTTGAGGAGTCAGTCTGACAGGATACCGCACAGCTCCTGTAGAGGTAAGATAAAACACAGGACTCTCCTGGTAGGGTTTTGGAAGGATGAAGACCTCAAAACCCCCAGACTACAAACAGCCCCTGCTGAAGACCTCCTTAAGCACTGCTACTCCCCTCTCTCGGTTATTAAACAAGAATAATTGGAGGCAGTGCCTCCTCTCGCTGTGGCGTGGGCAGATATCTCGGTCTTTAGCGTGCCCCTGTAACGACCCGCCTCTTTAGGCGAAATTCCGCTCCGTTAGCCGCCCTTTAAAGGATTCCTCTTATGCTAAATGAATGGTATTATTAGTGGAGGAAGTGTATTGTTTCCTTCGCCCTACAGTCACCCAGGGGTGACGATTCCCTCGGATTACTCCTATTTGTAGAGCCGTCTTATTTGTCTCCAGAGCCCAAGAAAGTTCATCTTCAGCCCTTTGAAAAGATTCGATAATAACAGCAGCTTGCTATCCTCCTTCACAGTTCCAACAAATTTTATACATGACCCTTTGTTTTTTTTCATAAACTCTTTCAGCCCTTATGTTACATGAATGAAGGAAATGGGGCGTACGTTATGTTGCGATAATTATATACATGTTATTCGACCTGGGTACATTTCACGCCAGTTATATAAATTGGGACATTCTTGGAAATAAAGTGTATTTCCTTGTGATATATTTCTCGATATGTTGACTAATGCCAATTGAAGCAGAAATGTCAAATACTTATAAAGCAGAATGAAATAACTAAGTCAGACTCGCAACTGGATAATAACAAACAGATGTCCAAAGATTCATTAAAATGTATTTAATTGAACTGTCATACCTCTTATTATCCGTTTTCATTGGTTTCTGCAAACCATCTTCTAATGAAGACGGATAATAGAATGTATGATAGTTCTATATTCATTGGTAGTCATTATAACCCTTTAGATTGTATTTAATTGAGATTTAAATGAATTGAGAATGACGTGAACAATGCAAAAGTCACAAAATCAAAGCGAACAATGGGCGAAAAATAAATAGCCACATAGTTGGCTATCATTGAACTATGATAATGAATATAATATAAAACTATCATACCTTTTATTATCCGTCTTCATTGGTTTCTGCAAACTTCTTCCAACAGCCAATAAAAGAAGGTTTACAGAAACCAATGAAGACGGATAATAGAAGGTATGATAGTCCTATATTCATTAGTGGTGGAATTAACCTTTTAGATTATTTACTATAATATAACTATAACCTAACTATGATGTAAATTTTTTCCTTAACAAACTTCCTTAAAAATCATAGAAAATTAAACTTTACACTTTTTATGTTTCGAAAAGTTCTAATGCAGCTCAGAAACAAGGAAGACATAACGATTGTAATTTGTTACCTTCTTAACCCCCCTTTTCTAATCCGATTTCAACCAAAAATAACTTATTTGAAGGATTTGCTATCAAAAGACAAAGTATTGAATGTAGTTGCTACATAATCAAAAAATAATGAAATATGCGTTTTATGCAATTCTATTTGGCATATAAATGTTTTATGCGCTAAAAACAAGGAAGAATTTATCATTTTTAATTTTTTTTCCCTCTTCAACCACTTTTCTCCCTCAAACTCATATAAAAGTGTGCAAAAGAAATGTATAAAATTTAGTGAAGAACTTTTCATTCTTGCATTAGCGTGTTAGAAAGTCTCTTCAATCGAAAAACTACAAAATTTACATAGTGCTATGGATTAGAATTTTTGCGTAAAATAATAGTTTTTTTAGTTAAGTAAATACTAAAAAAATTAATTCATTCTTTGCCATTATTTTCGAGTAATTTTTTTTTCTTTCCACACAAAGTACTCTTTTTCAATTTTTAAGGAAACCCTCTAGCAGTAACTCGTTCATTCAGGGAGCCCACTTCGTACATATGTATGTCAGCTCTGTTGTTTTCGGAAATCACCTGTTGAATCCGTCAGTTAGGGGCACACTCAAAAAAAGGTCGTATGTTTTGAATGGATTCATTCAGTAAAAGTGCTGAGGATCGATTCAACAGACCATCAATTGGAGATCGATTCTATCCATTGAATAAGATCATTCCGACAAGTAATTGCCCCAGATATATGCCTGAACATTTTCAAACGTTCATTTTACATGTATAAAATGACATTATAAGAGGTTTTCTATGATTTGAAATTGTTACTATTATAATCTAATGTTGTCGTGGATCTCTGAGACAGAATTTCAATAGCTTAAAGAAACGTTGCTGACAATGAACTAGAAAAATAACATTTTACTAGTAATCATGTTCTCTGTTAATATTTTTTTTCAATGTGTGATGTAACTGCACTTCAAGGAGTAGCGTTGCTAAAAAATACCTCCCAATGGAGAAATGGAAGGTTCAGACAATATCCATTTCTCCACAAGAGACGGCTTGTATTTTAGAAAAAAAAACATTAATTATATTTCAATCTATAATTTCTGAATCCACATAAGAATATAACCTATCATGATTTTTTCTTCTCAAAGCCCATGCATATCTTAGTATATCCTGTACAAAAGTTGTAAAAACTTTTCTACTCTAACTATTATTAAATTAGCTATATCCTTCAAAATAATAGTAAATGAAATTTATTGTTTTGTTTTTTCTATTCCCATTTTCCCATTTATTCATTAAAAAAAAAATGAAACTTACATCATTACGCTATATCATTTATCAATTATATTGTATATGTAAATGGTAAAAATGTTTGAAATCAATAAACTTATTTTCGAAAATCATTTTTTAAAATTGGATATATCTTTATTTAGTGTTAGTTTACAAATTATGCAGAAAAAGTTATCATAATATTTTAACAACTACCTTATATTTTTAAATGAGATCAGAAATTTTTCTAATTAATCTTTCAAAAATAGGTAGAGCCTTAAAACGGGTACTATTATACACAAGACTTTACACAAAAGAACGCTCATTTGAGTGGGAATTTGTGTCTGAAAGCTGTTGCTAAATTATTGTATTACGTATCTGTAAGCCAGGTAATAATCTAATGACAGTGTTTCAGTCGCTATTTAACTTAGTGACATCGTTTCGAGGATTATAAAAGAGCCTCTTCAGGGCGGGGGTGAAATCTGACACCTGTGGCAAGTTGATAGCCCTTATCAGACAAAACGGCGGGCACCCTTCACCGCCCCCTACTTGGATATCTCGTTGCAGTATTAACCGCAACCCCCACAGGCCCGGACCCTCCTAAACCTACAAGGATCAACAGGTTATTTGTACAAACAGCTTGGGGTGGTTACCGTCACCATTCCGCCATAAAACCTTCAGCTAAACATTAACTCACAGGCATACTGCTTTAACTTATTTTTTAAATTTTATTTTACTTTTTTTACAAAGAGTTAGTTATGATCTTGAAAATTCAAAAGTCGTTTGGAGCTCATAATTTGGTTTACCGGCTTCTTATTAACCATGGATGAATAAGCTGTAAGCTGTTATGTTATGTATAAATTATGTATTCAATTTATTAAGTATTATGTGTATAAGGTATTTGTATTATTTATAGTGTCTAACTTTACAAATAATTGAATTTAGGCGAAATGTACCTATTGATGTACTCACAACAACATATGTTTTAAATTTTAAATATATATATATGTGTGTGTGTGTGTGTGTGTGTGTTTGTGTGTGTGTGTGTTTGTGTGTGTGTGTGTGTGTGTTTGTGTGTGTGTGTTTGTGTGTGTATGGTATTATTAGTGGAGGAAGTGT
>KZ808515.1:76370-87544 GCA_000696205.2 Oncopeltus fasciatus | reverse complement strand
ACAACAAAATTAGTATTTAGAAATTTTATATATTTTATTTTTTCCTCTTTAGCTTTGGATCTCCTGCTAGCCGATTGATCAAGAAAATAGGTAGTAAGTAATATTTTCAAATAAAAATGTAAATTATGTAAAGTATTTAGCGAATTTTGATGGGTGTTGATATTGCTAGAGAATGGGTTTCACTAATTTTAAAATGTTTTATTTTACATTAATTACATAGCATTCAAGTTTAGCAAATTAATTAATATTGAAATCTGTTTTGTTGTTAACTAAAGGAACAATTTGTTTATAGGTAAGGGAAGGATTGGCTTCTCCTCCGAGAGGCGATAGACATTTAAAGCCGACACCCCAGAAGTTGGAATAACAGTTTCCAGGGCGGAGTTGTTCCCCCCCCCCCCCCCAAACAAATCAGTTTGTCCAGGCCACAGGGAGGACTGGAGAGAGGGCTTCAATAAAGCCGGCTGGTCTAACGGTGGAAAACCAAGGCCTCGGTGTTTGCCAATTTGCGGGGCGGTAGGGGGGACTGGACCGGTCTGCGGCTCCGGTTACAGGACCCCTGGAAGACCGCAGCCATCCACGGGGGCAGTCTGCCCAGGCTGGAAGACAGATATCCAGCCAGCGTGCTCAATCCGCCCTTCAAAGACAGATTTTGTGGTGGAGCAGGAGGGAAGAGGAAAAGAGTCATTGGAGAAATGTGTGAGATACCAACTTACCAATAAGTTTCTTTTAGGATGGACAGCAATATTGGTTATTTGGGACGATATTGCGGCTATATCCATAATTCTGCAAATATATACTTTTTTTTAAATTATAAATATTAATTTAGTTGTGGTATAGTATATTATAGTATAGTATCCCACGTAAATTTTAAACAATTAATGAGAAAAAATAGAATAAAAAATCTATCTGTCCCAGCCAGGAACCTGGATCTCCTGCTTTCAGGGCCGGTATGCACTTGACTTACACTATGCACTCTACCTGCATCCTACCTGCAAGCCGACCCTTCACCGACCGACCCTTCTCCAGCACTTTCTTTGTTTGTAAATATTATATATATCCTGGAATCCCTGCTTTTCCTCATTCAGTGTAGTCCCTAGTCTGTAAGTGTAACTTTGTATTTGTACTCTCTTTTAAAATAAATCTTCTTTCAAGTTCACTTCATTCGAACTTATTTATCTCTTGGGCTGGTAAGCATACCGGCCCGGCTAGCAGGAGATCAAGGCTTGAGTCCTGGCTGGGACAGATTGACTTTTTATTCTATTCCTCTCATTAACTGTTTAATATTTTTTTTTCTTTTGTAGGGAAATGCATTTAAGAAGATTCATTATATGGATACAGTGGGACTCCAGCAATTCTGTCTATTTAGTGGGTACTAAACCCCTGTCCTCCAGGCTGGCCGAGTAGTCATCGCGAGCATTTATTATTCGTGATTGTGTCTTATCTATAGGTCTTCGTTTCATTGTCTTGCACGTCATTTATGTTTCTTATATAGCTCTCTGGCTACAACTGTTTCTAAAATAACTGTTCCCTGCAAGCCATAGTAGGGTGCTAGTAAGAAGTGTCACTGTTCTCTTGTGTATTTCCGCTCAGAGGTGCAAACATCTCTCTAGAATATGAGGTGGCCATGAATCTGAAAATAACTGTTTGAAAATTAGGAAATAGGACACAACGATTTTGGAATAGCACAAGCTGTATATTGTATAACTATAATTAATGTATTGAACCTCCTCAGACCTTTAAAGAAAAATTAGAAAAGCTGAAGAGGGAAAAATAAAATATATAAAATTTCTAAATATTAATTTAGTTGTGGTGTATCATCCCACGTAAGTTTTAAACAATTAATGCGAGGGAATATAATAAAAAATCTATCTGTTCCAGCCAGGACTCGAACCTGGATCTCCTGCTAGCCGGGTCGGTAAGCTATCCATTGCACCACCGGGACGAGCTAGAAAGAAGATTAAACTCCCAACAAGCTAGCAAGAGTCTAACCTACGAGAACGATGATTGCATCGTCTTATGCTCTAAGGAGCTGACATTGTGTAGCTATTTATCGACTCTTCATTATTTACTTTTTATTTTCATTTATAAATATTAATGTAGTTGTGGTGTATCATTCCATGTAAATTTTCATTCCACAATTTTATTGCTTTTTAGCAAGAGATCCAGGTTCGAGTCCTGACAGGATTAGATGGATTTTTTATTATATTCCCTCGCATTAATTATATAAAATTTATTATTGTAGTCTTAATAGAATAGAATGCCCAGCCTATCTTAGTCACTCGTTTTACATAAGATTATCCATCCAAAAAGTAATGTAGGTTTAGAATATGGTGGTGACTGTTAGAAAGCCTTTTCCCAAGAGTATAAGTAGTTAATAGGATGTTTGAAATGTTCGTCACGCAACTGTTGTTTAAACTTTGCGAATTCAGCAGTATCGAATTAAATGAACATGGCTTTTTTATAAATGTCTAACTGAGCATCATTCATAAAGTTGGAAGTAAATGTAAATAAACCCCTCAAATTTTTAATAAAAAAAAAAAAATACTGAAATAAAAACAGTAGAGTAAGTAGCTGATGTACCGAAAGGTGGCATTAGGCAAATTTAGGGGACAGGTGGGGAGGCTGCAGACTATTCTACTTGATTTTTTAAAAATAAAATCCTTTTTTTGCGCCTTTTCTAAAAACTTTTCAGGAAAAAAACGACAGAAAATTTTAATTTTTTTCTAATCTATTTCGTAATATATTTGGTAATACTAACTTTGACGAAGAATATCTTCTTCTATGTTAATATAGCAACTATACAATTTTACTTCGTCCATATTACTCCTCACTCGTCATTAGATTTGAATTAAAAACCAAATATGTTTAACAATTTGTAAGTCAAAGAATAAATATCGGATTAAGGGATTATTTACATAGTTTATAAATGGGGGACCTGGTGATCTATGGAATTATCACTCTTAAATATTTTTCTATAAATATTTTTCATTGACAAATGTTATTGAATATACATATTAGAAAATTACAACCGAATGATTTTAAACTTTTTTTTTTTCAAAAGCTAATATAACCGAAGAAATCAGTATTTCGCTTTTTGTTCTTTCTCAGCCGTTATCAGTAACTAAAGAAAAGCGATTCAGCATATTTCGTTGCGAAAACGAGACTTATAGCTGTTTATATAAACTCCCATACATACGTGCTCACGTGATTATATAAATTTTGNGCTCACAACAGAGAATAAACTGACTCTATATAAAACACTAATACGACCGATCTGGACATACGGTGCAGAACTCTGGGGTGCCGCTAAGCCTTCCAACATATATAAATTTTGCTCAAAAACTTTATTTTTTGTTTGCTTTGCATCGCTAATTATATAAAAAAGTAAGTTTTTAAATTTCGACCATTATATCAATATCCCATTCGTCCAAGACTTCATCTCCACTCGCTTCAAGCTCCTCCACTGTAAACTCCAATTCACCCTAATCCATATGCCCACTCCCTGTCATCGGACTCCAACCCCTATGATCCACCCCGACGACTAAAAAGAAGATGGCCCCGTGACCTCCTGGGGACATAATCTGTAAATAAATTAAGAGTGGTGTCATTGGTCACCTTCTCTCCTCATGTGATTGATATTGTATGTTGTATATCAATTCCACTATCACCTTACTGATTTCATCAAATAATGAACTGATCTAATGGGTTGGAAATAGAAGTTCCTAAATTAGAAGAATGTACTAAATTACATTAATTTTTTTATTCAAATGTCGGACATACAGACACACACACACACACACACACACACAACACACATATATAATACATGGTTTATAACATATAAGGACCTATCCGAATTCCTTCGCTTGACTTCTTGTTATAAATAAAGTCTATTTTCATAAAAATGTCCTATTTTGTACTCTCATGAGAAATGAGAGATTTAAAGTGAGTTCGCTCAATTTGTTCGTTTACAGACCTTCTCAACAATATTGCAATTTTAACAGGGGAATAAATTTTGAATAAAGCTCAAATCCTTAGAGAAGTTACTAATTTAATACAGAAGAAACGAAAAACAAAGTAATTCGCAGCCAGTGAAGTATTATGAAACTTCTTATCAGTTCCCAAAGCTTTCTCTCTTCCGTTCGCTCTCTCTTTCTCACTTCTACCCCTTCTCTCTGTTCCTCTTTCTTACTTTCTCCCTTTCCCAGCTACAGCTTCTGATTCTTTAAGTATAATTACCTTGAGGGGTGGTTTCTTCGGGTAATTAATTGACCAAGTTTCTGGTGGAGAAGCAAGACAGGACCCTCGTGTTCCAGAGTTGCCAGCCAAGACTACCGGAGAGAGAGAGAGAGGGAACTCTTAAATCCACTAGCCTGAAAGCAAGTGAGCTTATCTGATAACACTCCCTGGCTGATAAGGAAGAACAAAAGACCCTCTGTGTTTCTGTTCTGCAATAGTCGACCCTCTTCTTCGCTAACCCTACTTTCAGTCGGCAATTATCTGCGAGGCATTACGTTCTCCATTGGGCTGAGCATCTTCTCGCCCACTCTTTATGTAAGAAGGCATTGTTCAACCGTCTTCTGTCACTGTTTCATTAGCATATTATGCCGCTTATTTTAATTTATTGTAGTCAAGGTACATTAAAGAAAGTAAAGAATGTTATTACTATAGAATAACTAAAGACCGGAAGTGTTGTAGTCCCGCTAGAAATTGGTATCTAACAGAGCCTATAGACAAGTTAAAAATTAAAAAAAAATTGTTTTTAGGAGGATTGGGGCCTTTTTATTACTTCTAAAACTTATCTAATACTTTAGTGCAAAATGAATTTGAATTTAAAAAAAAAAAAACTTCATGAATGGCATAAGAAGAAAAGTGCGAGAGAGATTTTAAAAAAAAGTGTCCTTCGAGCCCCCATCCCCTTCCTTCAAACGTGAATCTATCTTCTCGAGATAGATTCCCAAATTCTTGTAAGCTTTATGGTAATAATAATATTCGAGTAGTTAATGTATTTTATTAACATGTGTAATAGATTTGAACAGCCTCTTTTTTTTTTATTATGAATTTTGACGTAGGTGAGCTTTATTTTATTTTTTCTATTATAAGGATACTGAGATNCACACACACACGCACGCACGCACGCACGCACGCACGCACGCACGCACGCACGCACTCACACACACACACACACACACACACACACACACACACACACACACACACACACATATATATATTGAATGTTTAAGCTAATCCGTAAATTCGAATGCTATATATCCTTTGTGGTTTAATAAGATTGATGTATATATATAAGTTTCTGTTTTGCATATAACTTTGATTTAGTTTGTAAACAGTTTGCTTGTGGAATATACGTGTTTTCATTCGTTGTGTTTTCCGTACATGTCAGCTTCATGCTGAATGTCAACTATGTCATCGCCAGATAACATACTTTTTTGACTAGTGGAATATATTATAATGTGAATTAGTGTACATGTTTGTGTTAAAAGTTTCTATGTGATATGTTTTTATTTCGTGTGATTGACTTATTTCAAAGGACACATTATTTGCATATTTTTTTTGTTGTTGAAAATTTTCCTAATTACGTATGATGAATGTATGTGGAATAAATGACATGCTCATAATTATATGCATTGTTTTTTGAATTTTTAAATTATTTATTATACGATTAATTCAAATTCATTATGATGTATAACAAATTTTACATGATACTTTCATTTTTATATTAAAATCCAAACAATGTAATAAAGGGACCAGGCTANACTCTTCTAAGGAAGTAAACTTCTATGTAAAATCATAGATCCCCAAGGTTAGTAAAAATAAATAGCTAGACTGATCTTCCAGTTATGAACATTTATTTGAATGTACAAATGAGTGTGCTTAAGAAGGTGTAAATCTGATCTAGCCAAGCACACGCATTAGTTGCTTACAAATATATATGTATATATAAAATTTTAGATTCCTTCCCCTTTAATGCTAATTTCTTATTTTAGATTAGTTAAATTAAAGAATAGAAAAAAAAAGAAGGTTTTTATATCTCTGTGTTGGTTCTAACCTATTCTTATCAAAATTAGTACACTTCGCATAATTATATCTTTAGCGACCGAAGTAATAGTGGATAAGAAATATTACGGCCAATGAAGTCTGTGATGAAACAGTAAGTAACTTTGTTTGAGTAATCTTCTAGCGGAAGTGCTAGAACAAAGTAATAGCTCCAAGTAAGTTGATAAAACGAGCTCCGATTCCTTAGTTTTCATTTTATGTTTCCCGTAGTGTTTTCAGTGAGTAATAGTTCCATCTTGAGGAGTAAGAAATAATTACAGTATAAATCAGACCTCCTGTTGCTTTTAAGTCTAGCAAGAGTATATTACCTGAACCGGAGGGGCAGTAAAGAAGTTCATTACTTAACAAAAATTAAGTTGTTAATTACTCCTTTCAAAAAGGAAATAAAATATTATCAAAATTTTGTCACATTTTCTTACATAATGCCACAAAAGATACGAATTTAGTCCTGTTTTTTACTTTGACAAGAGAGAATGCATATAAAAATATCTTTATAAAACTTTCTTTTTTTTCAGCTCATCTCCTAATTGTTAAAAAAGGCCGCCGTATAATACCTTACATATTGAACAACCCAGTTTAACTTACATATATTTACAGTATTCATTAGAAAAATTGTAATAAAAGAAACAAAATTGTTGAAGCACAATGTTCAGGTAAAAATAGTCGAAAATACTGCACCCACAATACTTGGAAATCAAAACTGCACTTATAGCGTCATAACAGGTTTACCACACACTCAACCAACATCATATCTTAGAAAATTCGCTAGTTGACACACATATTTATGTTTCACATGATTTTCTTTCTTTTTTTTATCTCTCTCCCTTTCAGTCACTTAGGATCATGGAGATAGGGGCTATCTAGAGGTTGCCATCCCATGTATCACACCGATTGAAAACAGCTAACCGATTGAAATGTGGATGGTGCCATTTTGACAAATGCATAGAGCTTTACATTTTTTATCATCTTAGAAATGTATTTTCGAATCTTGAATCGTAATCCTGCAAAAAGGAAATGATTGTTTAGGAGGGTGAGTGTTTTGGCAAGAATTTGAGTTCTATGCCTGTTTTAATTTTACTCTTATCAGTTGTACTAATCTGCCTTCCTGGCCAGTGTTGTAGTTTTTTATGTTCCAAACATCTATGGAGGATACCATGGATCACTATGGAGGAACACTATTGAGGATCACTATGGAGGATCACTATGGAGGATCACTATGGAGGGAACACTATGGAGGATCACTATGGAGAATCACTATGGAGGATCACTATGGAGGATCACTATGGAGGATTCACTATGGAGGATCATTGTGGGATCACTATGGAGGGATCACTATGGAGCACTATGGAGGATCACCATGGAGGATGGAGGATCACTATGGAGCACTATGGAGGATCACCATGAAGGATGGAGGATCACTATGGATCACTATGGGTTCAATATGGGATCACTATGGATCACTATGGAGGATCATTATGGGATCAATATGGTGGATCACTATGGAGGATCACTATGGGATCCCCATGGAGGATCACTATGGATCCCTATGGAGGATCACTATGGGATCACTATGGATCACTGTAGGATCATTATGGGATAACCATCCAATCATTGCTTTCCTTGGTTTCATAGGAAATCTGTTTACATTATGCATCTCCTGTGTGACGCACTTGTATTTCAATAAACCTGCTTCCACATGCAGGGAACTGCACGGTCTAAAGCAACTTGTAAAGCAGAGGTAGGTATGCTTAAGAGAAGGTCTGACAGACACAAATGCTCACTCTACACGGGTCATCAGACATGGCCCAGACGCGGACAATACTGTTTGCCACTCACGTAGGCACGCATGGAGGTGAATGCAGCAAGCTGTTCATCAGCGCCCTGGATTGGCTTAGTCCATTGTCCGAGATTGCATCCACAAATGCATCGATCCTGTCTCCAGCTTGAGAACGCCTAACACTACATTGGCGCAGAACGAGCTGTGCTCTGCTGCCAACTCCTGCTGCCAAATTGTCTGTTTGGTTTCACTAACTCGATTAGAGACACTTTCACAGCTTATTGGTTAAAATTGCTGAAACCCATAAGACTGAATGTTCAATGTTCCTTCTACGGGAAAAATAGCGAAATTTTTGGAGTAAGATTTGTATACAATGTTCAAATACTAATACTCAATGACAAAGATAATGAAGAACCGGCATAGTCTACAAAGAGCTTTCTTCGGACTATTTTTAAAACATATCTACTTTTTTATAATCTAAATAGTATGATATGGTATTTTAAGCGCTGAAGAGAAAAAATCCGTCACACATGAGCTGCGTAAACTGAGCGAATTCTTGATCTTGCACTCAAAGAATATTTTTAATTTAATGTACATCTCACTTCTAATTGGTAGATGTTATTTTGTAGGGGATCGGTCAAGGTAGATAACAAAAAAATGAAATGTAATAAATGTGCATTTTTTTATAACCTGCCAACGTTTCAGCTTACATTCTGAAATTAACATTTATAACGTACTTTTAATCTCTACGGTCAAAAACTCTCCAATATCATTTCTAATGTTTCAATTCCTTAATAACACAGAAAAATTAAATGAAATTCGACACTCAGGATATGCCTCAACAGATAACATATCTCATAGCTAGGGGGATCTAAATGGAAATCAAATATTAAGCTGCACACAATTTATAAGTAAAAATCGTATGAATTTCACTGTTTATTGATAAAGTTTCCTTCAATTTTAACTTTAAAAACTAAAGAATTTTATCACATTAAAATTCACGTCAATTTCAGTATTAAATTAACTTTGTACCTCTTTGCAATAATTAAAGTAGTTCTTCTAGTAACCCAATTCAAAATTCAAATGATTGAGTTCTTGTTAATTTATTCCTAATGCTTCATGAATTGTTTAATAATATAGAGGATATCATCTATTTATTGCAGATTTATGCAAATATATTGTAATTGAGATTTGTGTAGTTGTGAAGAGAACATAATCAGAATTTTCAGGTGTAAATTTGGAACAGCCTGGAGGGAGTTAGGTTCCTTGTGATCACAGGGGTTGTTGGGGAGAAGGAGTTGAATCTCAACCCTATTTCCATGTAAAAGCTCCAGTGGGCATTGTCTCTCCTTGTGAGTAGGCCACAAACGGACTGGAAACTACACTATTTGCCTGGATTTTGGGGGAGAAACAACTACCCTTAGTTCTGGGGATACAGGGGTTAGTAAGGGGCAGGCATAACGTCTTGTTTTCTGCAGGTTTCTCTCTCTCTCTCTGTGTCAGTCGCACGTTCACATTCTTCCCTACTACAGAACAAATAAACATGGCCACTTTAAAAGTATCCCATTTTCTCTCTGAAGAGGGAAATAGATAACAGTGAATTTGATCTTGCTAGCCGAGAGGTCAGTGTGGAAAGAGGTAATGTTGCTGAGGCTGGCTCGAGGCCGAATAGGATTAGAAAAGAGGAAGCCTTAGAAGGAGTACAACAATAAAATAAAATATATTATTCATGGATTATGTTATAGCTATTAAATTTTACATAGAACTAATTCTGCCGTAGGAATTGCATCATTCTGATTGGTCTTTCTTCTAACTCCACGTCAACAATATCTTAATAATTAATTTAGAGTTCTACAAAAGAAGAATTTGCACTTAATTTGATCTCACTATTCTAAGCTGTATTTTTAACACTCATAGTTTGGAATGTAATTTACTATTGTAAATTTTGATTTTCCCCCTTACACCGATTCCCCTCCACTGATTTCAGTTAAAAAATTCATCCACCGGTTTGTGAATAGAAGTCCAAATACTATGTTTAATTTATTTTGTAAATATGTATACTGTGGCGTGTAAAGATACAAACATTCACACAAACTAAAATATAAAGAAACTATCATAACCGTTTGATATAATGAAGGATCGAGGATTAAGGTATATTACACATTAACGATAGATAATATAAAGTTTACTCATAATAAAAAATGTATTTAATAAATTCACCTAGTATAAAAATTCACTCACAAAAATATGATAAACAATAAATCATCACCCTTTGTCAGAGGAAAATAGGGAAGTATATGTTATACACACGTACTTTTCGTTGATAGGAATTCACCGGTCGCACACACACACACACACACACACACATATATATTTGTGTGAGTCACATGCATAAACTTAATTATTTTCAGTATATATATACATATATATATATATATACGTATACACAGTACAATGTCATAGTTGAACTGTAAGATCAAAGAAGAATTGACATATTTTTCAGCAGATATAATTAGGAAAATCGAGAGAAATCACAAGTAAGAAAAGTAAGAAACTAAAAAAGTTTATATGGATTGTTTTTGACCGTAAATATCATTAGTAGATTTTTTTTTTTTTTTAGGATTAGGTCAAGATTGATCCAGAAAAAAAACCAGTTTAAAATATATATATTTTTATGTGGTTAATTTTGATATTTTGACCGAACGCACAATATATAGTGTCTGAATGTCATGTCTGTTCAGTCTTGGAACTTAGGGACAGGACGTCCTCTCTCGTTTTCATGACAGGCAGCCCTGAAGATGGCTTACAATGTAAGCCGAAACGTTGGCAGATAATCTTTTAAAAAAATGCACTTTTTTTTAAATTTGTATTTTTTTGGATCTACCTTGACCGAACCCCAACTAAAATCATCTAATAATAATATCTATGGTCAAAAAACTCTCCTTTTGAACATTACTTGACAACCTTTTATGAGAATCTCTTTCATCCATGGACCTGACTATGTTGGCCCAAAGCTCATGATAAATAAGTGGAAGCAACCAGCGTTGGTAATCATCAAAAGACACATATATTTCTTTTCCTCGATATACATCATCTGAACTTAATTTTGGATCACCTTTCACAATCTTTGATTCCTGCAAGATAAAGCAGAATATTTAATAATCTAGAGGTTTCAAAAAGAATAATTTATATACTAAATAAGGAATTGTGAATAATAATAATATATGTATTATATTATTAATTTATTGTATTAATACATTCATTTTATGCTAATAATTGTAATAAAATTATAATTGTTCTATAATTGAACTTGTTAGTA
>KZ808515.1:39649-50133 GCA_000696205.2 Oncopeltus fasciatus | reverse complement strand
ATTCCCTTGCATTTATAGTATAAAATTAATGTTGGATTAAATACCACAACAAATACAATATTTTAAAAAATTATTCTAAAGGAATTTTTTACCCATAATTAATTATTTATAAAAAAATTTGTCTCGTTTTTCATTTTATTCAGTCTTTAAAAAATGAACTTTTTTTTCCTTCTTTCATAAAAATGAGAAGAATTTCTTAAGTATTCCAGCGTGGGATATTTTCATCAGTAAGAATTCCGGCTGGAGTGGGTCATCGGGGCCGGCACTACACCGGTCCTCCATCTCGACTGGAGTGTGCTACTTCAAACTTAATGAAAGCGCTCTCCAGTGGCCGTCGGCCAGCCTGGAGGGCTCTGGAGGATACACAGCAAGCTGCACTTTTATCCAGCGCTTATCTATGTAGCCCCCCCCACCCACCACTGTTGGGGATTGTACTCTGAGTGACCTGATAGAATTTCCAAAGGGACTCATTTATCAGAGAGGATTCTGTCGGACTGAAACGCTTAGAATATGGGAATGAAGTGGACGAGACCTTGTCTTTATTGAGTTTTGATATTAGTACATGTTTAGGGATTGGAGCCTCAATCTTAGTCAGAAATGTGTGGGAAGTGATACAAAAGCAATGTCTGTGAATGTCTCACAATGGTAAAACAAAGCCACTGATCTATGGTTATTAAATTTATTATCGAATAATTGTTAGTCACAAGAGTTAAAAAAAATAATAAATTACAATTTTTTAAGCATATTAATTGTATTATATAGAGAAAAATGTATTTTTCTAAATGAAGAATCAACACTAATTCAATTTTTGACAAATACAGCATTATTACAATTTTTTATTATTCAAAACACTAACATAATTATTATTAGTATTGAATTTAAGTTTTGTATAACTTTCCAGAGGGAGACAAATTATTTATTTGAATCGTACAGGGGGCTAGGAAAAAACTCCTTTATAGAAAAAAAACTTTCAAGTTATTTACAGTTTTAAAATTAGATAAGCATTGAAAAAAAATGAAATGCAACACAATTTCTACACATTGGAAATTGACAACGTTGTCCTCTACATTAAAAAAAAATTACTTTCACAAATATATACTTAATCAACAATTTGTAAAACAATATATAAATAATGGGTATTAAATACTTCTCTATATTATATAAAGAGAGAAAAATAAGTGAAGAGAATGCTTCTCTTCCCTCCTCACCGACGAAGGGCAAGAGATCCCCGATAATTTTACTCCTTGTGATTTTTTTCTTTTTGTGTGTGCACTGCACTCTCTATCTTAGCTGTTCTTGATTACTATATATCGCAGCAGCGATCGTTTCATTTTCTATATATATATATAGTTTTTGTATACAATATATACAGTGCGGAACTGATGGGGTGCCGCTAAGCCATCTAAAATCCACCACTGCGATAGAAATATTTGCAATGGCTCCTTATTTTATTCCCAATTCCATCTTTCTTCACAATCTTTATATCCTATTTGTACAAGACTTTATCTTCTTCTGCTTCGTACTCTTCCAAGCCCCCAATATACAATAAGCCATATACCTAAACCCTGTATACTAAGTACAATACTTATAATCCATCCCGAAGTCGAACGAAATGGGCATCGCGACTTTTTAAGCCTAAATTTAATTGGAATGGAGTCAATGGGTACCTTCTCTCTGTAAAGGGACATTTTATTTATTTCTATTATGATATTTATTTTTGAACATATGTATATATCATATACTACATCATCAAATTGCAAAGTGTTTTATTACAAAAACAATGCAATGAATAAGGTAACTTTTAGAAATAAATGAAAAAAAAAAACAACAACTAGATTTGGGGTTGCTTGCAATTGTAGACATATTGAATCTGCAAAACAATTATAAATTCATTATAATTTGTATTTCAATGACTTTTTTGGCCTTGAAATTGCAGGATTTCATTTACATGATAGTTTACTTTTAATCAGTTTGCAGAAATATAAATACAAATTTAAATAATCAAGAGGATGACTCTCCTAAGAGAAAACATTGATCGAAAAATATTAATTATTAGGGTTATCACTAACGTCTATTCAGCAGCAGTCTAGTTTTATCTAATCTTTATAATCTTATGACTCAAAAGTCTTTTAATTGTAGGATAAGGATCGAACCTCCTCTGATAGCCTAGAAGACAAGAAGCCTTTATTGTAAAAATTTTGTATAATTTTTCTTTTCCAAATTTTGCATTTATAATTTATTTTTTATATTGGATTTTTAATTACTTATTACATTTTAATTCATGTATCAGCTATAAGGATTATATAGAGAATTTTATTTCTATTTATACATGTTAAATTGTTATTATTATGTCAATTTTCCACATATTTGGAAGGCACATGACCACAAGCAATGCAGTGGATCAGGAGCCCTGTACGGTGTCCATTACACCCCCAATGTAATGTATCCCTCTAGTACCATATCGTATTGTATTGTAGTCCAATACAGCTTACATATAGTTACTCCACATACTATCGCTAATATATATTCCGAGAACATCATTTCATTTCAAGCGATACCCTATGTGGGCATTCCCCGCCAAATCAAAGCTTCAATAATCGCTGAAAATACTACTTAACTAATTAATAATTTTATAAAAGCTAATAAGTATAATTTAATAATGGTTATATTTAATTCAAAAATCAAGTTAAAAATTCAACTTTCAACTGGAAACAATTAGCATAGCTATTTCCATTAAATTGTAATTTAAAATTAAATTAAATGTTTAGTTAAATTGGAAAGCTTTTTGACCGCAGATATTATAATATGATTTTTGTTTGGGTTCGGTCAAGGTAAATCCAAAAAAAAAAAAAAATTAAACGTTTTAAAAAAAAATGTATTTAAAAAAAAATTATCTGCCGATGTTTCAGCTTACATTGTAAGCCATCTTCAGGGCTATCATAAAGACGAGAGGGGACGTCATGTCTCTAAGTTCACATTTCCATGACTGTATTTCCACTTTTTTTTAAAAACTTGTACTTTTTTTTTGGATCTACCTTGACCGAACCCCAACAAAAATCATCTAATAACTAAATTTTGAGTGTAACAAAAACAAATATGTTAACAAACAAAATTACCAAGAGATACTTAAAGCTAAATTGAAATAATTAATAGTTTATAAGAATTATTTTCTTTTTTTTTAAATTAAAATTATCAAATAATGAAGTTGCACGAGAGAAGAGAGGGTCTAGTGAACCACTCTCATATTAGAGAAGATTTAGGCTTTCTGGTGATCCCGAGATCATTTTCGATTGTGTTGGCGGCGAGGGTTTTGGGGATTACAGTTGAATTTGTTAGGCACTTAAAAATGGCTTTGGGTGGTATGGGGTTTAAGAAGGAGATCAGGTAGGAAAATAAGTCTTAAATTGAAGGAATGTAAACAATGGTAAAGGGAATAGTTGGATACATAATAAGAAGCATTGGAGAGTTTTGTAATAAAAGGTTTTAATCATTTGGGTGTTGGAAGGCTTAGAGATTTCTACACCGTAAATCTAGTCGGTCGCAGTAAATTAATGCGTTAGTTAGTTGTATATTGTAAGTTTTGAGTCCCTAAACATTAGTGTGCATACGAGTCCTCGTCGTCGAATAAATTCTTGTCTTTTAATTTTAGTCTCTCCATGTGAGTTGTGAGGCAAAATGGAACCCAAGCTAACGAACGAAATGTAAAATTGGTATGGGAATGCTGTAGAATTTTAAGTTGTTGGGTAAGGTTTTTTAATTTAATTCGAAATGTACCTTCCCGCATTTTCTATCGATAAGTAATATCGAATATGTCACTAGGTATTTCTTCATTTACCGTTTCTTCTTCCGGGTTGGACCGTGTCAAATTGGTGTTAAATGCCGAGCATTCGTACATCATCTGATGGCTTCTTCAGGGCTGAAAAGAGAATTTAAATATTCTCTTTTCAGCCCTGAAGAAGCCATCACATGTTGTGCGAAAGCTCGGCAAATAACACCAATTTGACACGGTCCAACCCGGAAGAAGAAACGGTAAATACTTCTGACGACCGTTGAAGCCTTTCATTTCTTCATTGTCGCATATATTTCTTTTTAAAGCAATGATATATATATATATATATGTATATGTGTGAGTGCATGAGTATATATTACTGATATCTAAAAATTATCAATAATTCTTCATCAGAAGGTTATTTTTTCTTTATTTTATTCATGCCAAGATTTACTTTACCTTCGAAATATTTTATTAAATGATTCACCACTGGGTCATTTTTAATATCTTATCTGTGAGAAAACGAATAATGACTCTTCATTGTCCTGCACAGTGTACTATTCCATTAAAAGAGAATTAAGGGAGTATCACTTCGCAATTACTTGCTGGAAAGTAGAGATCTATGAGTTAGTCCTGGAAAAGAAGAACAGAGAACCAAACAAATCAAGGCCTAGATAAGGTAAATCTCCCTGTCTTTGGGTCAGTGTTGACTGAGAGACCACAAGTACAGTACAAACAGAGCAGTGGGCACTGGAGTCGCTTCGTTAAACACTACTGTGTTTGCAGGACCAGGGCTAACCCACTTCTTCCCTCGGGAACCTATTACACATTTAGCGTCCGTCTATTGGGAACTACTTCTTCTTTTGGGGCATCTCCCTGAGGGAAGGAAACCCCTACTTCTGGGCCATAACCTTCTCAAAGATACCCCAAAAGCATAAACATACAAATTCTCTCATTCAAAGGATTCCTTGATTTTTTACATTTTTTACGAAGGACATTAATAGAAGAAAATATTTATTTTTGAAAAATATGTCTACATATTCATATATATATATGTTGTTGAGTCATGAGTCATTAGGGAACCCAAGATATCTTACTGAGGTAGAGATGGGTGTATGGCTGTTACAGTACGTAATATTATTAGATAAATACCGTCTTATGCCTGTACCAATTTATTTTAAATCTCCATTTTTGTGCAACTGCCGAATGGAGGTTGTTTTTAATATATTGGAAGTGACTTTAGAATTAGGATGAGAAGAGAGGACCGCTTTTTTCATCTGCAATTGAGGCCAGGCTAGTATTAGGATGAGTGAGGCTGACTGCCGTGTAAAACAGTGTATTTTGGGGGAAAAAATGGGGCTGAACACACTGCCCTGTAGAACGCCCGCTTTCACAAGGAAGTGGTCGGAGTACATGTATCTAGAAGTGCCTTTTATAAATAATCTATAGAACCTGAAGATACTATAATGGCAATTTACATCTATTTTGTGATNGAATAATTAATTGTGGGTGTTTATCAGAGGCTTGAAACTTAATTTTACGACCTAGAGGTGTCAATAAATTTATTTTTGATCACATCAATTGCTGATGTAAAATGAAAGGCTAAGTTTGTTATTGTGCATAGTAGGGGAGTTTTAATGAGTTGAGAATAATGAAGCAAAACACATATTTCTTGCAGGACGGACTTTAGTACGCAGGTTCACTGCCGTTGGTCACTGTCGGCCGACAAAGGAGTCTGCAGAAGCTAGAAGGGGTAGAGGTTAAATGTGCCTGGGTACTCACGGTTCTGTCGCCCACATGCTTCACCCTGCATCGGAGCACCGTCGACTGGCCCACAACTGCAGTCACGTTCCTGGGGGACACGTCGTCGAAGAAGGGCTTGTGAATGGGTTGGTCTCTGGCAGCAGCCATCCGGTCAGCCTCCCCTGAAAGAGAGCAAGGCATCGTCAATGGGCGCAATAAACATTTGTCTCAGTGAATCGAGTGAGTGGGAAACCTCTTGATTTGTTAAGAGTAGAGAAAAGTACTCTGTACTGATGGATATAGCATAACCATAAACCTTCTTTAGGAAGTGCACTTATTTTAAGAGCTTTCTTGACTAAATTCCTCAATATATATCATACATTTATTCAGAGTTGAGATAAATAATTTTCATGACAATTATAATCATCCCTATTAATGTTAAGAAACGGGGTCCCTCGTAGGATTCGTTTGTGTCTTGCAGTCCTGGTGCTGCCAGATCAAATCCCGACCTGGGCAAAATTTTATACAGAAATAAATAAATGAATATAACATGGAACCTGAAAAATGCCCTTTAGTCCCCCTAAGTATTTAAAAAAGCGGCTATCACTTCATAAAAAAATTAAGAAAATACATTGAGACTAAATAAAACGGATTTTATTGTCTTCAAAATATATTTCACAGTAACATATGAAAGTATAACATCTTTTAATAAAATATGTATGAAATTTAATTTCAAAAATCCAATTTTTATATGTAATATATTTATTTGATTCAGTTGTTGATTTGTTGATAAACTTATTGATAAATCTAACCAGTGCTCCATGAATCACCAGTAAAATTAGGTGCATTTCAAAATTGATATATTTACGATGAACCATAACCATTGGGCCACGCCACATCTAAATTTTCAGTATACATATGAAATATTCTTTTTAATAACGTTAAACATAGTCCATGAACTATTCGATTTGGAATCCTCTAACCGAACCACACTTTTTTATTACTTATACCATCAAGATATTATTCTGACATTTGACTCATGCATAATATATATGCATAAGTGAGTGTTTGTGTGTTTACATGTGAATTATTTTCATAAATTCTCATCTTTTGTAGAGTGTGCAAGAGGCAGACATATTTTTAAGAAAATGAATTTTTTTTCCGCTTAAATGTCAGAATGAGATCTTCATAAATACATGTACTCGATGTGATGGTTTTTGCAGAAGACTACCACTTGCGGTCAGATTTTTACACACCGCAAAGACCTATAGTTTTATCTAAAGGGTTATTATAACTACCGATGAATATAGAACTATCATACTTTCTGTAATCCGTCTTCATTGGTTTCTGCTAACCATCTTCTGTTGGCGAGCGCTTTCAGAAATGATCCATCCTCGTGGCCGAATACATGTGTTCACTGTCACTGTCTGTATTCAACTGCTAATCAAACGAAAGCGCTCGCCAACAGAAGATGGTTTGCAGAAACCAATCAAGACGGATTACAGAAGGTATGACAGACCTATGGTTTTCTATAGGGACGAACAACCTTGGCTGAAATGTCAATAATTGATGGGCTAGTATACCCACGGAAATGTTAGTGGCGTTCTTTTTTTTCTAGAGACCAGTCCAACAGTTTAACAAAAATCGTCATTTTTATTATTATTTTTGAGAGAGGATTCAAACTCTCATGTATCCATTTCTCACCACTTCCACGAGCTTACAGCGCAGTCAAGTAAGTAAAAATACAGAAGCAGTTATCCTTGCACAACTCCTTGTTATATTCGAACAGTGCTGGGGTTGTACTCTAAAATTTATATTCTTTTTTTCGTTTTTCCATACATTGTCATTGGACTTTTCTGTTTTCTTGTACATACACATATATGGCTGTCATGATAAATCGGATGGAACAGTCTGACTTATGACGGCCCTGAAGCAATATTGGATTCATTGTTGCAGAGGATAAAACTGAAAACGGCCGCGGCCCTTTACATGCATGGCGCGAGAGTTCGTGACAAAGCGTTACGCGAGAGTGGTGGAGGGGGGGAGGGGACTACATCATGTTAATGATAGCGGCGAATTGCGAAGCAGTAGGACTGCGAAGGCGAGTCCGTCCGAGCATAAATCCCCGCCGGCCTAGGCGCGCTCCCAGAGAGAGTGTCACTTAATCAAGTTGTGCCCGACTTTTAGTGTGTTAGCTAGTTCGCGCGGGGCCACCGGTCCTGTCCTCAGCTTGAAGTTTGTTATTTAGTGTGGGGGGGTCGTCCACCTAGGTCTGGAGGGCGAGTGTCTCTGCCGCACGCATGCGCCCCTTGCCGGAACACAGGAGGAACTCTCTGGGGACTGGGGTGTTAGGGGTGGGTTCAAGGTCCCCAACTTTCAAGCGGGGGGATGAAGGGCCTGGATATCCTCAACCATTTACCTCATTGGGGGTGAAAGCGACTGAGGCGGGGGCGCCGTTTAAACTCTTAATTGCTTATGATTAATCTTAACGATGCCGGGAACACATTTCTCTCTGAGAATTCCTTGTGAATGGGCCTCCTCCAGGTCTGAGGCATGCGAGGTCTGAGGGGGGAGGGGGGATACGTGAAATTTCCTCAAGGCGCTCTTAATTGTTTCTAATTANTTTAAAATATATAAAAATATAAAAATTGAGACAATATCCTACATTTTAACAATTTTTGACTTAAGCTCTGATAAGACATAAGTTCATTTTAAACAACATGATAAAAATATTTATAATAATAATAAAAATAATAACAACAATAATACGAATTAAGCCTGAATTCAATGACTAATTTAAGCATTAATAGAAAAATGATTATTTTCTACTCCCTCCTAAGTTCCACATTTCCCGTTATTTTTTATGTTGTGACGCAATACATATTCAATAGATATGTATGTATATACATATACTTTCTGGGATTAATAAGTAAAAAAAAATATTCATGTCTTCTGCCCACCAATACTGAATTCATTTTCAATTTTTTTTTTTTTTTTTTTTTAGTGTGCGTCATATAAATTGTAATTACTCATTTTATTGTGAAACATTGGCTGTATAGATCGAGGAAGGAAACACATGTGTTATTTGCAAAACATGGCTCACTGTAGGAGGCGTGAGGCCAGCACACCGTTTTGATCCGTCTGAATGAATCCTCTAGATCACTACAAGAGATGAACAGCATGAATAACATGTGGAAAAATAGCTCGTGGTGCCATAAATATAGGACCATGATGCCCCCTCCAAGACATACTTCGTTAGTTCTACTATTTTCTCTTATATCAGATCGAATAAATTCAAATTTAATTTTAAAATTCACTAAAGATAATTAAACAAATAGGTAGCTTTTTTTTAATGGAAATTGAATGTAAATGCCTCTATATCATTTCAGTTATGTTTTGTGTGTCCGGTCGTGTATGCAAACTAACTTCTGCTATATTGTCAATAAATTCAATTTTACAATTACAAAACAATTTATTGAACTTGTAAAATTTATAAAGTGTGTAAAAATATTAATCTGTAATAAAATATTAAAAATGTTTTTAGAACGCACATTAAGAAAACTATTTTGCGTGTCCTCTTAAAGTTGAAAAAATATAAACCAAATTTGGCATTTAATTTTATGATGAGAGCTTATAAAATAGTTAATTTTAATTGTAATTGGATTTATAGTGATATGGGTTACAAGGAGCATCAAATTTGATTATTGCCAATATATTCGTTATTATAAATGCAATAACTAATGTTTGTGACTTAAGCCTTCAAGTAAACTAACCTGGAAGACTCACTTACAGACAAGAGCTAAACAGACGCTTTGGACAGCTCTACAGATTTCTGAATTGCAGGTCCAGATTAACAATAAAAAACAAAATAACTCTTTACAAAACATTAATTAGACCTATCTAGACATATGGTATTGAATTGTGGGGCACAGCGAAGCAATCAAAATTAGATGTATCCAGGGGTTCCAGTCCAAAGTCCTTCGCACAATCCTCAACACTCCTCCCTACGTATCCAATAAAACCATCCATTATGACCTTTTGTTTCCCCTCCAGATTTGATAAGTTACACAGAAACCTCCAAGGACATCCAAATCCTCTAGTCCTCTCCCTGGCACCCCACGTTCATTCCGACCACCCTCCTCAACTTCACAAGAAGAGGTAGCCAAGGGACCTCCAACTCCAGCCAGTTTAGTTAAAATATCAAAGGAGTGAATGCACTGGCATTTTTCTCCCCCTCTCACTCCCTCCTTGACCCCCTGCCTAGTCCCCTTCTTATCCTAGGATAAGGAGAAGATGGGTGCCGGATAGTCTATCGCAGGTTAACCTGGACTCCTCTCTGAGGTCGGGTTACGTCCCGGGATAGACGAGCAAGGACTATTATTGTGTACCCCATCAAAAATTAAGTGTATGAAATATGTACAGAATAGTTTTTCTTAATAATGAGTTATACATATTAATAAATAATAACTAATGTTTTAAACATAATTAATTTATAAATGAATATTTAAGAAAGTATTAAATAGTTAATAAAGAACTTTTAGCGCTTCCTTCCTTTTTTATAGTCTAGAGCCAGCCTCCGTGATTTAAAGTTTTAGCACTCATTACTTTTATCAAATACTCGGTTTATATCCATCATGGCTAACTGTAATTCAAGCTGCTCTGATGGAAATTGTATTAGGTGAAACAATATTATTGAGTGCGCATTGCAAGGGATTGATGGTGAAAATGAGCGATGAAGGATGGATGGATGAGAAGGAGGGATGGGTTGATGGGTATCTCCCGCCACTCCAACCCACACGATCGTACCCACAGGCGAAATATCGCCAAATTTCCATTCATGGTCGATGGGCGGCGCAAAGATAGCCCCTTTATTGAAAGCCGGGAACCCAGCCAATATTATTATTGGCCGCTAAAAATCTTCCCTCCCTTTCAGACAATCCTGTCTCCGCCCTCATATACGTTTTCTACCCCC